>VZRF01001877.1:160050-350688 GCA_013396875.1 Vireo altiloquus
ACCGGTGAGCGGGCGGGGGGCGGTGGCGCCCGGCGGGGATGGGGGTCCGGTGGGTTGCGTTGGGCTGGGGTCTGGGATGGGCTCAGGGTCGGTTCGGGTGGGCTCGACTCGTCTCAGCTCGGTTCGGCCCCGTTCAGCTGAGCTGGGCTTGGCTCGATTCGGTCCCATTCAGCTGAGCTGGGCTTGGCTCGGTTCAGTTGGGTCCTGTTCAGCTGGACTCCGCCCGGTCGGCCGGTTTCCCCGGGGTAAGAACGGCCGGCTCGGGATGCCCTTGCAGCCGGGATGCCCCCGCCGGCCCCGGGGATCGCTCGCCCTTCCCTGGGGCAGGTGCGGGCGAGCCTCGGGGCACGCTCAGCCCCAGCGCTCCTCGCTCCGACCCGGGCGCGCTGAGGGAGCCCTGGGCGCTCTCCGGGCGGGCTGCAGGCGGTGCGGTGCCCCGAGCGCTGCTCCGCTGCCCGGGCAGCTCGGCAGAGACGCGAGGGGTCGAGTGAGTCGCGGTGCCGCTCCCGCACGGTCTGGCTCAGCCAGGTACCACCTGGCAGGTGGTCCCAGCGGCCTTGCCTGCGGGTCGGGCAGCCTCGCCATTGCGAGGGGACACTGACTGCCGGTCACCGGCGGGGACACGGGCATCAGAACGTGTCCCTCAGTGCCTCTGCCTTGGGCGCAGCTGCGCCACGCTGGTACGGTCCTTGGCTGCTGCTTACGGAGAGAGCTGACAGCCTGATAGTGACAGAAATAAAGTTTGGAGACCTCTGTAATCCCCTGGATAGGGAAGCAAAGACCATTTCGCCAAGCCCAAAGTGTGTGCTTGGAAATGAGACCCAGAAAAGGCACCTGGGAACAAAGAGTAAAACCCATCTCTGCTAGCTGCAGCCACTGCTGAGGCCGGACCAGGTAGTGAAACAGCTCGGATGAGGAGAGTCAGCCTGGGTGAAACGCTCTGTGCTTCAGGCTGGTTGAGCTAATGCAGGAACCAGGGTCTCAGAGCCGTGTGTTTGTTACCTGAGCACACCTTGTTTTGGAGCAGGAACAAACTTGGTGCTTTGCACTCTGTGCTGCTAACTGTGGTCCCCAGGTGTAGCTGGGTATGGCCACTGGCTAACGGGAATTCTGTCCAAAGCTTTGGCAGGATCAGGATAATCACCTCTTTTGTGAGAGATGTGTCTGTGGCTTTGGTGAAACTCTCTGCTCTGCTGGAATATGCTCATTGCTCCGGCGTGTGCGCCAGCAGGCAGTGCTGGGAGGCTGCAGGGGGAGGCTGCACGGGAAGCCTGCTCTGGAAATCTGAATGAGTTAAGAGCTAAAATGTCAGCTCGGGTATACCCCAGCTCCGGCTGAGCCAGCGCCCGCGAAGGAGCAGCCAGGAGGTCTGGGACAGATCTTTAATAAAACATCCCTTTTAGTCTTGTGCTAGAACAAACCCTTCTCCACGTCCTCCCTGCCCTTGCTGAAAAGTACTTGGCCCTATTGGCCAGTGAGAGTAGGATGGACCATCATACCATTTGTCCCAGCTCAGCTCTGGTTTCAGGAAATCTGTCTTTATATCAGCCTCAAATGCAGTAAAATTGCTTTATTTGGGCGATCTGAGGCATGTTGTCCACCAGCAATGGTTTTAATGGAAACTTAATTCCTTCTTCCAGCAGTAGACCTGTAATTAAGTTACAGAGAGTGCATGATTGATGCTTTGAAATGGGTGAAGGAATCTGTTTCTTCAGGGTTATGTTCTCCTTCACCATGTGGGATGGAGCATTTTGGATTGCAAATCTCACGGGCTGTGTAATTTAGATTTACATACGGAGAGGCTGGAGTCATGTTGGGACATCACGTAACAGGTTTTATGGCAGAATAGTTTGTCTAGCATCCATCAGATTTTACATCAGGAATTCAGAAAAGGGAAATTTATCACTGTGTTTTCCACAGCATTATTTGGGGAGGAATTCACTTTGCTGATGTGGGAAGGATTCTCCTCCCTGATTTTGCCTGTGCTTGCTGAAGTCTCGTGTTGTGGTGGAGCTGGGTTTAGAGAACAAGATCTGCAACATCTGCTCACACAAAACAATGGCTAAAGATGCAATTTAACAAATCCAGCTAATGGAATCGGCCTCCTTCAGGCCTTAGATGGAGATCTGAGTATCGCTTTTTACTGCACTGCTATTTTGGTTTAACCTCTAGAGATGATGTCTGTTCTTGGAAGAGATGGATAAAGACACTCTTAGTAGGGCTAAATGTGTTTTTCTCACCTCCGTTGGTGAAAGAAATGAGCTAATGTCCTGGTGACAGGAAGACATCTTTGGGGGAAGATGGGGAGGGGGGAAGAGGAAGACAAACCTGAAATCTTAAATGGCTTTTGATTGCCGTGAAGTACTCAAGCAGACAATTGCTGGGATTACTACACTGACAAAGCATCCTGGTGAGCTGAATCGCTGGCACAGCCAGTGAAATGGGAAGCTGCTAGCAAGGCATTCCCGGGGTGGCAGCGTGTGCAGAGCCTTGATACCACGCTGAAAGGAATTAGGGATTCAGAGGCTGAATACCTCCAAATTGCTGTGGCTCAAAGGCCATTTACAGACACAGCTAAAAGGGACCGGAGCGGAAAGCATTTGCTGATCCTGGCTGCTGTGAATCCAGATAGGGTCTAACAAGAGGGGAAGCAATCCACTTCCTGAACATCAATCATGAGCAAAATGACCACTGCAAGGCAAAACAGGCCTGCTGGATTTTCGTGAGCTGCCGGCTCTTTGTAACAGTCGTGCTTTTGTAGTTTATGAGGCAGAGAATAAGCTTTAGATCCACAAGTTTTCGGAGGGCAGATTTGCAGCATCAGCATTTATTGCATTTGACAGCCAGGTTAGCAGAGCTTCCCTTCAAGGAGGCCAGTGAAGTGCAGCAGCAGGAACCACGGTGTCACTTGAAAGGACAAGGAATAGTCAGGAAAAGAGCTGGGCAGGAAGGAGTTAAAGGGATGGCTGGGGTTCAGGGAAAGTGCAACAATATGTGCTAATGGTTTTGCAGTTGAGGGGAGTTGTCCTAGAAGAGCTGCGGGAAGGAGAGGATGGGAATAAGCAGTCTCCCAGAAGATTTAAGTCTGCTGTCTTAGGAACAGAAATATCAGGGAGTTAACCCGTTGGGGTTTTTTTCTGTTTGCGTAGCAACTAGATTTCCTGGGAAACGTGGCAGGAGAGTGGTGTGAACGCAGTTAATGGCGGGATGTCAGCGGCTGGCCTTTGGCAGCATCTCTGCAGGAGCACAGCTGCAGCACTTCTCGGCTTGGGACAGTCCCTGCAGCACCGGCAAGTGCCACGAGGACCATGAGTGATGCCTGGCGTTGGTGCTAAGCCATCCCTGTCCCGTGGCTGAAGGATGCCCTCCGGAGGCTCCATTTCGAACCTGCTGACTCGGTGTTGGCTTACGGGAAGCTGTGTTCCCTGGAATCCGAATACCTGAGTGCTCAGAAGAGCTTAAGTGAAAGGCAGCCAGAAGGATTTGGGTTGTGAGGGAGTTTGTGCTACCTCTCTATGCCTGCACTTACACGTTGTTGCGCTACTCCTAAATTCAGAGCGTAGATCTAAATCTGTTGGGTGGTTTGGCCTATTCTGGTTGCTGGTGAGGGGATGTGATGGATTGTGGAGCTCCTGCTTCTTGGGAGGGGTCCCTGTGAAGTGACTTTGAATGTCGTGCCAACACAATACATGTTCTGCTTCATGTATGAATCGTATCATAGTATTGCTGTAGTGCGAACTCGGTGTCCTGCTTAGGTACCTTCCACCAGAAACATGATGTACTTGGGATTTCTGACCAGTAACCTAAAATTTGTGAGAATGTTTAAGGAACAGCATGAAAGAAACACAGTGAGAGCAACTGTCATTGATACAGGGGGCATAAGTAAAACAAGGTCACCTACACCCCCCAAAATAACCATAAGGCCCAAACCTCTGAGATACTTGGGCTTTGATCTTAGCCTGACCCACTGACTGTCAGTGTCTCTGCCGATGATGGATCCATTTCTGTCCCTCTGTCCAAAAGGAAGGTGGATGGATATGCATGGGCAGAAAACTGGCATCATTTCAAATTGGAGGAATTTAGCTCAAAGAGCTGTGGAAGCTGCTTGAGTTCTCCGTTAAAGCTATCCTGCAAAAACTTGAAAGGAACTTCTCCTCAAAATCCGAATTCTGTAATGCAGATCTTAATGACAAAGATCTGGAAATTTAAAACCCATTTTTTTTGGTGACCCCTCATGTTGGTCATCTGCAGTACCTCACGCAGGAGCAGCCTGCTGGTTTCCATGCTCAGTTCTCCTGCCTAGGCTGTGGTTCATTGCTTCCCCTGTACCAAGTGGTGTTGGAAGAATGGGACCTTAAAGAACAGTTATGCAAAACTAGCCCTAATTCAATATGGAATTCAGCTGCATTCAAGACATCAGTTTTTATGTCTGTTGTCTTGCTGAGTTCTTCACAAATTATGATTTTCTTCAGTGTAATTATACAAGATGACTATTTCTCAAAACTTTAAATGATTTCTCTGATCTCCTCGAAGGGAACTTCCTGAGCTGCAGACAAAAACCAAATAGGTTTTTTGTTGTAGTCTTCAGCTTGGGTCTCTACAAAGGGAGCACTGTCTGCATAACGCCACTGACTGTGCTTCTGCCGAGTCTGCAGAGCTGATAACAAAGCAAGATAATACAAATAAATAATAAATACTGGAAGCTGAAGATAAAACATTCCAGATCTGTGCTGTTCCTGCTGCAAGCTGTGCTTTTTAAGCTTCTTTTTAAACGAAGAAATAACTTAGAACAATATTTCATTACTGCAGTTGTGGTCGCTTTTTAGAAAATACTGAGGTTTTTTACCACTCTTGGTGTACGCAAGGTTTTCTGTATTTTATGAGTGCCTGGGAGCCAGCTGGGCTAAAATCTTTTCACCCACTTTGCTTGTGACTTGCATAGCCTATGGTACATATAGGATATCCAGTGTGCAAAACTGGGTGAGGGAGGGATGGTAAAATTTGTTTGATAGCCTCCAAAACTGGAGCATTACTGGACTCATGTCCTCTGCTAAGAGCTTTTTTCTGAGGAAGTGTTACTCATTTTGTTTGTGTTTGTTTAATTTTCACTTTGATTTCTTTGTCAACACTGTCTTCTGTTTTGTGGAGTTCTGTGCCCTGTGCACTGAGAGAAACCAGGTCACACAGCATCGTGCAGGTTTTTTACCTCCTGGGGACAGTAATAGAGAGCCTTGCTGCCCGGATTCATGCCCAACCTCCTGCTTAAGCAGCAGATTCAGATTACACGGAGGAGATAAGGTTGGGATCTGTCAGGGTTTTTAAATGACCAGTTCAGTACAGTATCAGTTGTATTCACAAGCTGATATTTCTGGACAGTTGAAATGGCTTTGACTGAGGCCATCGATGATCGATCACTGCAGCCCAGGTGGTCTTTGCAGGTCCAGAGACAGGAGCCTGGTGGCAGAAGTGTGTCACTGTGTCCTTTAAACAGCTGAGGGTGGCAGGGCAATGGGGAGAAAGGAGGGTGTCAAGTTTCAATAAAAATACTTTTCTTTGTTTTTTTTTTATTATCAAACATACAGTTTTTTTGCAGGTACAACCTACACGATGCTGTGTGATGCAGGTCTTATGTTGGAGAAACCTTGATGAGGAAAGTGAAGTCAGGTGGTGGAAGGGGGTGTTGGTGGGGCCACAGAGGTGGGGAGGTGTTGAGACGAGTTCTGTGCTCAGGAGCTGAAGGGTCAGGTTGCTGCCCATAACTTGAGAGCAGACAGGGTAAACAACAGTGGAGGTGGGAGGACTGTCAAGAAATGTAGTTTTCACATACTAAACTACAGAATTACTGGTGATTGAGACAGGTCTGATTATTTGCAACATTGGATAAAAAAGTTAAAAGCAGCTTTGATCAGAATTCATCCCTGCATTTATCAGTCCTTAGTTCTCCTGATACATGGGGTCATGAAAAGGTACTTACAGTTCATCTCACCCTCTGTGGTTTGGCTTCTTTGGCCGAGAGCAATGACGTGTTTCCTGAGCAAATTGTTCTCCGTGTGTTCTGTCCCCCAAAAGGACGAGAGCAAGCTGTGGCTTCGACGTGAGGAGCAGCCCGTGGTGACTCCATTGTCTCAGCCTCTGCCCGAGCCATGCTCGTGTTGACACAGACACTCGGACTGTTTTTCCCTGTGGGAGTGTTTCATCCCTTTGGGTTCAAACAATCGCTCAAAGCCACGGTCATAAATAAGATGTTGAGTTGTCTCATCCTAGAAACTGTGTTGTTGCAGGAGATGAACAAAGGCTCAGTCAAGCTGTGCTGGTGCACGGTCGATGTGGTTAACATGAGATCCCAAGGCTGGAGTAACGTTGTGGTGCTGACCCAGGTCACACATGGCTCCTTGGGATGTGGATATTGTAAGGGCATGGTCCCCATTGTGCCTCTCACATATGCAGGAATGTCTCTGTTTTACCTGTTTTAATGTGAAACCTAAATATGGTCCACAGGGAAAGATGGGCTCACATGGGCTTTGGGATGAGGGGTTTGGTGCAATTAGAACAGTGGGAATCAAGCATGCCAGGGTTTATGGATGTATGTTTTTATGTATGAGTTTTGTTCCCTTTCTGTTGAATGGGAGCTCTTCTCTTGACAATACTTATAGTGGGTCTTGAGGTGGGGGTGCCTGATTGGAGAGCAGGGAGTAAATTTAAACTGGGAATCAACAGAAAGGGTTGACGACTTCCAGAAAGGAGCTAAAGCTGGAAGTGATAGAAGACATCCTGTGTTGTCCATAGATTGTAGTCATGGTAAAGGCAGATCTTTCAGGATATGGAGAGCAAATCTGAAAATTCACTGTTTGCTTTTGAATAAAAAAGTAAATAAACAGAAATTTCCATAAGACTTTAGCTAAGAACTTCAACTGGTGGTTGTCTGCAAAGTGTCCTGTGTCCACCCAAAGCTGTGTCTCAGTGGACGAGATGAGCTGCATTTCTCAGTAATTCTTTCTGTCCTTTCTTTCTGTGAGACAAAGTCTTAAATGTATTGAGTACCTTTAGTGAAGAAAAGTCAGACTGGGAGTTGATATGGGAAGAGCTGTGGATGATTTGTATGTGGAGTGTGGGTGTCAGAAAATAAACAGCAGAACTTCCTTAATAGTGAAAGTTCAGGATATGACCGTGTCTCCTTCTAAAACGGGCAGTCCTCAGTGCTTTGGCAGGATATGATTTATAACCAGTAGTACTGTGCATTAATTGCATCACTGATGATTACAGGTCTCATCACCTCTGCTGTGAAGTCAGTGGGAATGTTTCCATTTGCTTTACTCTACTCTCTGCTCTTCTGGGAAGCCAGTATCTAAACTTTTGCTATGAAACACTACCCATGGCAGTAAGAAATCCAGAAGACAAAGCTTTTAAAGTAATTGAGTGATATTCATTACACACAGTGGAATTAGTGAGGAACTGTTACGGTGTCAAAGCTGATGTTTAGGTAGTCTCATTAAATACCTCTGCATTTTCTGATGGAACTTAAGGAATAATTCTCCTGAACTATTTTTACATTTCAGGCTTTATATGATAGTTAATTCTGGAGATTTCAAATTTCAGATGGTCTTTGCTGCCCAAAATCTGCTCAGGCTTTGGTAAGAAGCCTGTGCTGAGAGGCATCTGGTGATAGTGACAATGATGCATTGAGGGAATACTATGTGCTTTACCTTTAGAGTGTTTTCACATCAGCTTTAGGTTATATTCTAAGTATAGTTATAAAACTATAAAATATTCTCCCCCCCATACAAAAAGGGACAAAATCCGTTGATTTACCAAGTAAAATAGTTTTCTGGGAGGAATATGTGATCTCTGCTCTTTTCCCAGGTAGAATCTCAGAAAATGGTACTGCAAGCTTAAAATTAATAATTTTTAGGGCAAGACTGTAGCAGTTACGTGAGTGAAAATCCTCCCTGGAGGAGGCTGTGCTCTGCCTTGAGGAATCATCCTACAGCTCTTCCTGCTCTATCAGTGACCCAGTTTGCCCATGCAGATGGGTTGGATTTGTCAGAGGAGCATGGAAGGTGTGGAGCAGATGTCGTCACTGAGCTGCTCTGCACAGGAAAGGCTTGTCTTCTGTGCTGTTCCTCTTCACTAAAACCTGGAATGAAGTGTTTGGAAGACCTGCTGGAGATGCAGGTGTTGGTAGCACTGTTATTGCAGGAATTACAAGTTTTACAGGCATCTTTTAGAACTTTGCTGGGATGGACAAAGCTGCTTGAGGTTACTTCTGCTCCATGCTCTGTGCTTTGCTTCTCCACACACCATCTGGGGAAGTTGCTGTTTGGTTGGTTTCCCAAGGGATGCCATTTCCTTAAAAGTTCGTGTGAATTTACTCTCTAAAAGTCTGAGTGCACATCTGAGCTTTTGGGGAGGCTTAGAGGGAACGGAAGGTGACTATGATGCTGAGTAACTTGCAGGGAAGCTTTGGAAAAAGTAAATTCAGTTTTATGTGAATTGTTGGCCCATATTGGCTCACCTCTGTATTTTGTGACCAATAGATATTAGTCCAAAACCAAGTGTGCTTAAGAAAGCATGCTTGCCACTAGTGAACTGCTACTATTGAATTATTTTTCTAACATATGGAGGTGCAAAAATGATACCAGATGCTTGTCATATCAGAATTTTGTGTGTGTTGTACCAATTGCTGTGTGTGCCATGTTATTTGTGTGGTAAAAAATAACCTTTCAAGCCATTCAAAAAAGAAAATTTGTAAAGCAGATGAGCTGTCTGTGGTAGCACTCTCTACCTACCCTGGTTTCCATGTTTAATTATTCCTTTTTGTCTTTTTCAATTTAGAACGTGGTCCAAAACCATTCCTGGCAAGGTTGAATTCTTCTCCAGCGAGGGTTCAGACACCTCTATCCCCATCCCCATCGTACCGCTTCCAGGTGTAGATGACTCCTACCCACCCCAGAAGAAATCCTTCATGATGCTTAAATACATGCATGACCACTACTTGGACAAATATGAATGGTTTATGAGGGCTGACGACGACGTTTACATCAAAGGGGACAAACTGGAGAACTTCCTCAGGAGCCTGAACAGCAGCGAGCCCCTGTTCCTGGGGCAGACCGGCCTCGGCACCACGGAGGAGATGGGGAAGCTGGCACTGGAACCGGGCGAGAACTTCTGCATGGGGGGGCCAGGAGTGATCATGAGCCGGGAGGTGCTGCGGAGGATGGTGCCCCACATTGGCGAGTGCCTGCGGGAGATGTACACCACGCACGAGGACGTGGAAGTGGGGAGATGTGTGCGGAGGTTCGCGGGGGTGCAGTGTGTCTGGTCCTATGAGGTAAGGACGAGGGCATGGGGAAGGGGGAAGTGTCTTTTGTGGGAGGTAGAGGGGAGGTTCCCCCAGCCCTCACCTCTCTCTGCAGCTTGACCATCCAACTGTAGGGTTTCTATGCTTTTCGTTTCCTGCAAGGGTCACCCTTGGAAAGACCTAGAAAAAATTGGAAATGCAGCAGTAAAGAGGGAAATAGAGGAACATTCATCATTCATAACAGATACGTTTGTTTAGACATTAGAAAGGGAATAAGCTTAAATCAAAATGGCCTCGAGTGCCTGCAGTCCTGACTGTCCAAGCCTCTTTTATCTTCTTTAGCCGCGTACGTTGTGGTGTCAGCATGGAAAATGGATGATACAATTACTATGTTTCTTACTGCAGTTGAAATGTGTGAGGCTGACAGATGTTTGCTCTGACAGTGACAGTTTTTCCCCAAACTGGAGATGTCTCATGGTAGCTGGCACTGTCACCCTGCATGCTGAGCTGCCTCCTGGCAGCCCAAATCCGTTGCTGCTCAGAGCACTTGCTGGCAGCCCCATCCTGCAGGCGCCTGCTCAGCAGATCCTTGACGTCAGCAGAGACAAGCCACCACTCTTACACCAAAACTCGTGGTCTGCCCACACTGATGTGCCTGCAAATTTGGCATTTTGGGGGGAAAAAAACTAGAGAGCCTGCTTGTGGCAGAGTTTCCTGATGCTATTTGCTGGTAGCTGGCAGCTCCTCCCCGGGGGTGTCAGGGGCTTCTACCCGGGTGTGCTGGGCTCCTTGAAGCGAGTCCTGGTTGTTTACAGACTGCCTGGTTGAAAACACCTGCTGGGCTTGGAGCTGCAGTTTGACCAGGGCAAATGCTGCTGGGTCTGCCTTAGAAATACGGGAGAAGTTGAAAGCGGAAGAGAGGTTGAACAGTTTGTCTCTATACACAGACATTTACGACCTGACGCAATTACGGCTTTGTTCTTTTATGAGATGTGGTGAAGGGGCGTTCTTCTGCCTGTGTGACAGGAGCTGTGGTCACAGGCAGTGACAGATACTGCAGCCGAGCCACTCTTTCACTGGCAAAGGCTTGTGTTTAACTTTTGACACTGAATTTTTGCCCCCAAAAGCTGTTGCTTTGTTTCAGTTCACAGTTCAGCGATGGGAAAGCCTCTGAGGAAGGGGAAGGCTTCCAGCTGCAGTTATTAATTAATGTCTTTTGTGCCTAGAGATTTTCTGGACTAACAGTGCCTCTCCACGTTCTCGACTTTCAGACCTGGAACTAGTTTATGTCTTACCAGCATTGTGGTTTAGCCATTCATAAAGAGTCAGTAACTTTTTCCACAGTTTTTAGCAGCATAAAATTTTTACTATAGACATTCAGAGTTGAAATAACTTTTGCTGTGAATGTCTGTACCATCTGGCATTTCATAAGTTACTGAAGGTCAGCATTTTGGTCCTATTGAAACTGGCAAAGAGCTCCTAAAGTCAATATAACTGAATGTTGGATTGAAATGGCCAATGATAGCACACAACTGCACTGAGAATGCTGTCTGACAGAAATAGATGGGGCTTTCTCATAATCAGTGTTGTTTGATCAGCTTCCGTTGTTACCCCTAATGCTAGATTCTCTTAACGGTGAATTACTTAAAATTGGTTTGTGTGAAGTGTATAAACTGTAGGGAGTTCAGACGTAACCCATGCGTGTGAGATGGTAAGGCTCAGCTGTTTGGGAGAGCAGGAAGAGTTTCAATGATGAAAGCACACAGCTTCTGCAAGAAGTAAGTCCACTCTCGTTTTGTTGTGGCTTTCAATTTAAATACCTGTCATCTTTTTTGATCTGGTCCTCTCCTTGCCCAGATGAAGTGTGCCTGGTATTTTATTTCAGTTAAAGCAATGGCTATGTGAAATAACACAGCTGTTGCAACAGCTGTATTAGGAAGGCTTGGTGTAAAAGTGACATTTTCCATGTCTTGTACGTTCATGAACATCAAGTAACAGGCCACTGTGAGTGAATTGCAAAGTGTTGTGTTTCATTGGGCTTCTGATGAAGCAAAAGGTTTATCTGTGCCTGCTCCACTGGGGCACATCCACTGCATCCTTCATAATTCCCGTCGGAAGAAAAGCTGTGACAGCACAAGGCTCAGCAAACACAGCAGTGTTGACCTTAGAAATCCCAAACCTCAAACTTCTCCTTTGCAGCCTGCGCTTCCTATTCTGAAGAGGCTCAAGTGGCAGCACAAACGAGGAGCTCAGGTCTCTGCAGTCACCCCCCAGCTTGCTGGTTTTCATTCTCAGCATCTCGGGTGTGGAGTGCCCTGCTGGTCCTCACTGCGGGTGGCTTTTTCCCTGCACTATTCTTGTGGTGGGCTCCCTGCCCAGAATCGTTTTACTCATCTCCATGACTGTCACTGCCCCCTTTCTCTGATTTTAGGATCCTACAATGTCTTTACTGTGCTGCTCATCTTCCCTGGCCCTGGCTCTGGTGGTGTGCCCGAATGCATCACCAGGCCTGGCTCTGTGTGGCTTTTCTGCTCACAGCAGTCTGTCTCAAAACCCCTTTTTTCCCCCCTTCCTGTGTTTCTGTCACTCCACTGCTCTCCGCAGTGCCTCTCAGACCACTTCATTAGAGTGGCACCGGTTATTGCCCGTTTCAAGACTTGTAAGGATTTGTTCACACTCTTCCTGTCGTCAGGAGCTTTTCAGCAGACACAGTAGAGGAATTGACACCACCATTCTTTGGACTTCCTGTGTCATCTCATCCCAGAAAAGCAGCAGCAGCAGCATGTGCAAGGTTGAGGACAACTGCAGATCTCTGGGCTCTGGGGAGCTTTGTCTGACCCACCCAGGCTGCTGCTTTGCAGCCCACGATGGATTTTAAGCTCCTGTGACCAGGCTCGGAGCTGTTCCCTTATTTAACAGAGGTCGAGTGAGTCACAGATGAGACATGGCTCTTAAATGTACGTTCTTTAGGGCAAGGATTATCATCACTGTAAAAACAAAACCCAGACTGTCGCTGCTGTTTGACAAATAGCTGTAAAATTCAGCGCTTGATAGGGTGGAGTAACCAAAGCCAGAGAGTTTATGCAGCAAATGGTAAGAAAACAGTCATGAAAAGAATGGAGCTGTGAAATCTCTGAAGCCTACAGAAGGGAGCTTGAGAGTTTATGAAGAAATACTGAGTGTGGTCCATTTTCCTGAAGAGTACTGAAGGCTTGGAGTGAACTTGCTCAGTCTGCATTTCTAGTAAATATTGGTCCTTTAGACTTCTGGCACATTGCAGGGTGTTTTTCTCAGCAAAAGATTGCCTGCTTAAGTCTCTTTCCTTCTCCCCTCTCCTCCCACCAGTAGTTCTTCCAGTCCATCTTGCCTGGATTGCTGGGACATGGAAGTTTTGTTTTCTCCTGCACTGCCATGTGGTGCCACACAGGGTCTTGGATTTCAGCCTGAGAACATGATCTCAATTTTATGTCTAATATTTCCTTTAAATGCACCTGAATTACAAAGTCACTGCTGTGGAGCTTGGTGTTGTTTCAGCCTTATTTTGTAGCTGTTGATAAGTATTGTTCTAATTTGTGGTTAATAGCTTCACAACTTTATTACAGGCTCTTTGTACCTGCCAGCAGTCAAGGCAGTGCTGATATATCCCATTAATTTCTTCAGTAATAAAACCCTTCTGACACATGCTGCTTTCAGGTGATACCAGTTCCTTCCTCTGTGTCCTACAGTGCAATAGAAGCATCTGGATCCAACAGAGCAGCCTTTCCTACCTGTAACTGGTATAAATGACCAGTTTCATGTGTTTTCTTGAGGTTGTGGGAGAAATTAGATGAGATGTAGCAAATGTATCTGTATGGAGAAGGCAGTGCTTTCCTCCAAACTGCAACAAGTACTCTAAAATGTCCTGAAAGGAGATGGGATTTTTGACAATATACATGGAAAAGGAGGTATGACAAAGGCAGGGATCACATCAGGAAACGTGAGCAGCAAGAAAGAGCAGGTCCAACCTTTCAGGTGTTGGTGAGGGGGAAAAGTAGGGCAGTGGTGACTAGGGATAGCAGGGGGCTTCTGGGAGAAGGGGGGTTTGAATTAACATTTTGTGTGGTCTTTCGTCTGGAGTAATTGAAGATAATTGCTACTCTGAAATTCACTGAAGTTAAGAAAGCCCTTAAAGTGCACATTATATCTGCCAAGTACACCGGCAGTGCCAGAACGTACTGTTTCTGGGATGGATGTTCCCATGGGCAAAACTGAAGTTTATGGTTTTCTGTAAGACAGCCAGAAGAAAAAAAAAAAAAAAAAAGTCCTGCAGTGATTGATCAAATCTGAAAGACTGGAAAGAGGTGCTGCTGTTAATGGCTAACCTCCAGTTCCTTTGCTTTATCCTCTGTGAACACCTCTCATTAACAAAAAGAAGATTGGTCCTGTTGTGGCTGGGTGATGAGTGACACCCAGCACACAGCATGTTCTCAGAGCAGGGCAGGATGGGGTCTGTGAGGATGTGCTGGGTGTTCTGGAGCACCCCTGTTCTCTGCAGACACTGGGGTCAGTGTAGTTGGGCTGTGGCATTCGGTTGTTTTTGCTCCATGAACCTCTCCTTGGACTCCCAGCCAGCAGATGAACGCTTTGACTTGTCTTTGTGCTGGGAGCATCCAGCAGCACTTTTGAGATCAGACATTATTATATATGTGTTGTCCTGGCTTCAAAACTTGGGCATTTTCTGAGCTCAGAGCAAGGGGCCTTGGCAAACCCTGACAACACAGACACCTTGTCTCACCGTGTGTGCAGCCCACTGCATCTCCTAATTTCAAGAAACCTGTGATGTGAACTGTGTGTGAGAGAGGAGGAGGATACAGGCATGCCCAGAGTTTTAGGGTGGATATTTATAAACCATCTTTCCTCCAGCACAAAATTTTATCTTTGGAATGCCTCAGAGATGTCTTTTTGGCTTCAGATTAAGATGTAAGTGGGTTACCATGCATTCTGGGGATGGATGGAGATTGGGCTCCCTGAAGGTAATGAGGAATGGCATTTTGTCAAAGGACAGACAGGTAAGACTAGAGAAGAGCATTATCTGGGCAGGGGAGGTGATGCATGGGGCTCAGGGTGAGACTGAAATACATGACTGATGTGACAGGGAGTCCATGACTACAGAGGAGGAGGCAGCGTGATCTGACCACTGTGGTCTAATTTTAGTGTTTGCTGAGGAGGAGGGCAGAGAGGTCAAAGGAGAGAGTAGAGGTTGCAGTCTGGGTTTGTGAAACCAAGGTTTAGGGCCTAGGAAGATTTGAAAGGTTTGGAATGGGAGACAGATCTCAGGTTTGCAACCGGGTCCTGACTTGGCTCTTTCACTTCAGAAAATAACTGAATATTTGAGAACCAGATATTCCAAAGAGGGAGAACTTGACATTTCTGAATAATTTCTTATTAACTTCTGAATGCAGTTAGGTCAAGATTTATTCTGTGTTTTAGAAATGAAGAACAAGTGTTGTAACGAAACTTGAGCCTGGATCCCACTCACTTTCTGCAGAACATTTTCAGAGAGGAGGGCTGGGGGATTTGTGCTGACACAGAGAGGCCTTTCCAGGCTGTAGAGTCTGTTTGGGACTGACCTAGTTTTTGTGAGCACATGCTTAATCTGTCCTTAGTTAGCTGGATGACTTGACCTAATGCCTAAGCTGAGGGTTGCTGAAATGAGGACTTTGATGGTGTCGTGCAGACTCTTAGGAAGCTTCAGCCATGAATCCAACAAACAGAAGTATTGCTTTCCCCTCATTATTGTTGCCTTGAAGTGCAGTGCTTTTGTTATAAATTAGGATCTGTGCAGCCTGTTGAGTTGAGGGAGACATTGGGATTAGTTGTTATCTTGAGGACAAGTCAGGAAAGGCTAATCCTTCATAGCATGACAGGACAAAGAACTCTAATAAAATAGCTCATCATTCCAGTTTCTATATTAAGGCAATTAGAAGATAGTTGAGGATTTGAGTTTATTCTGTGAACAGCAGTCGGGAGGTGAGTCTAAGACTAGAAGCTTTCTATTGTATATTTGTCTTTTGAACTGATGGGAAAGCCATCCTGCTTTTGCAGGGTAAGGTCTTACTTTACATCTTGCTGGAGCTGTGAGACTCTGGTACTTGTGCTGTGATCAGAGTTTCACTGCCTCTTTTAGGGGAATCCCACCTGACTGGAGACCTTGGAAGGACACGGTTAAATTCCAAATCTAATCAATGTCAAACACAGTAATACCTTTGTAGTCAGTTATATCCTGTGGGTCAATTATATATGACCAAACTTTGAGCTGGCAAGTTTCCTTTTCCATTTTCTTTAGTGATTATTTCTGTGTATAAAAGATGAAGGTGAGGGACTGTATTAGAGCAGGATCTGTGAGTGTCCTATATGACTAGACACTGATAAAAATAAATTAAAATTTTGCCTTTCTTGTTTGAAGGAGACATAATATACTGCCAGCTGGGATTCTCAGTATGGAAGTTTTTGGCTGATCTCTGTGTAGAGGGTGACTGTGGCCTGGATGCTTGAGGGAGGGAGGGTTAATTGTGTTAATTTGGAGAGAATATTTGCATTTTTCCCCTCAATTTATTAAAGCCAAGATCTGTGAGCAGCTTAAAGCACCAGCAGCATGGAGATGTCAGAGCCTGTAAGCATGGAAGAGAAAAGCTAGACTTGTTTGGTGTTGGGAAGTAGAAATGAAGTGCTAATGTGAGGAAGGGGCTTAATATAAACTTAGCTGAGGTCACCAACAGGAGGGTAGGAACACACAGCTCAAATGCTTTGAGTATCATACTTGGAGTATGGTGTTTTGATAAATACTTGATTTTTTTAAAATAAAAACAATTGAATTATTACAGAGAAGAAACAAAACTTGGATTTTGTAAATGGATGGGTACAGTGGGTCTTGGTGTAATACCTATTTGTTACTTTAAAAAAAACCAGCAGCAACCAGATTTAGTGTAAAAGATAATTTTCTTTTGAAACTTTCAATGAATGAACACAGATAATTATCCAGAGTTGTTCTAGACAGTGGTGTAGCCACAGTGGTGTGTAGCACTAACCTGCTATGAAGGGTTTTCTTAATGCTTTGGGAGCGAATATTTCCTAGCAGGCTGTGTGGTGAGACACTTCCCTTGCTCCCTGGGCTGACAGTGTACCAGGGCAGTGTCTGAGGATGCATTTGTGATCTCTACAGCCACATTTTCCCCAGTTCACACTGTTTGCAGTCACTGGTCTGCTGCCTGTGCTGGAAGAGATCCTGAAAAGAGCTGTGAACATGCGCTGACTCCTCACCCTAGCCAGGAACTCCCAGTTCATCTTTTGCTTCTCCAAAATTCAGTGTCCTTGATGAACTTTATGGTCCCCCAGTGCTGACAAGGCAGAAAATGACATTTAGTGCTGTTTTTTTAATAGTTGACATCTGCAATTACAAGTGAGAACTGCCTATCTTGAGTCTCCTTGTGTGCTGTCCTCGAGTGTACCTCTCATGTCAGGAAAGAGATTGGGTTTTTGGGCTGTGGGGGAGAACCACTGGCCCGTGGATGGGCAGGGAAGATGCAAGATGACAACCTGTGGCAGTTTAACCTGCTCTGGCTGTGTCTGGTGGCCCTGGGGATGGGGGGAGTGTGTAATCTGACTGCACAGAGGATTAATTGCCCTGCATTGGTCTAACTTCATTTCCTGCAGACACCTTCCAGCTCCAGAGCTGCTGTTTTGTATTCTAAACTCATCTGATTTGAAGCAGAGAACTCGATTCTACTTTGCTGGACTGTTACACCATCTTAATTGATCTTTAAAATGCTTAAAACATTTTCTCACTAATTTCCTGTGTTAAAAGCTTATCTGGACTCCTGGTGGTGTGAACTTTTCATGGTTATCAGCTGGAGACCTCTTAAAATCCTGCCAGAAATCCCAATTGCCTGAAGGGTGGGGATTATCTTCCTGCATGCTTAGACTAAAATGACCTTTATGTGTCACGAAGAAGTTGGGAACTTAATTGGAAAAGTTTGGGGAACTAACTGGTTTTGTTTTCTTAAATTTTAGTTTCAGCTGAAAGTGTATTTGGGAGTCCTGGCAAAAGTGAAAGTTGAGTTCTGGTTATTTCTGGTTAGTTTTTTTACATGAAAGTAAATTTCTGCCCTTACCCTCAGTGAAAGCAAGTTAGTGTTTTTTTCAGTTGTTTCTTGAGCAAGTTAAAAGTGCTGTTACAAAAATGAAACAAAAGTAAAAGTTGTGACAGATTTTTATGGGGCGACTGGTGAGAACCTATTGAACCTCATGCCAGTTACTTGCAGCTTGTGTGGTAATGGTGACTTCAGGAAAAAAATCAATGCCTGCATATAATTTATATTGCTACTAGGGACCCAAGCTATCAGGGACCATTTTTTGAAGGTTCTTTGAATAGGAAATGTCTGTTTATCCATTTATCTCTTGTCCATGCTTCAGTGTTGTGTCATGATGTGATTACCTTACCTTGGTGGTAAGAGGAGAGCCACTACAGTGAGCTCCCTTTTCCAGGTGAGCATGAAAGCAGTTTCTCCTTTTCACAGAGCTTTGCAGCCTGTCTGATGCCATTTTTACCTGAGCTGCTGGCAGGGATTTGCTCCCAGGGCTGCAGTGCAGGCAAAGCTTTAGTGGTCAGCTTCTGTGCTTGGTGATCTGATGTCCTGGGATCTTTGCTACAGACAGCTTTGTTTGGGTCTGTGCTGGTTTATACTGAGAGCACATGGATGGGGGCCCTGAATATTTGTGCAGAGCTGTGAGATGAGGCTCCTGGAGCCAGTGCTTTGGAGTCATTAGGTTAGAAAGAGGTTTAGGAAAAGGCAAAGGCACAACATGCTCTTGTGTAATGAAGAGAGCGCAGGTAGGGTCATGCCCACTGGATCTAAGTTCTGTCCAAGTCTCTGGGTTTAATCCTTCCTACTGAATGGCTTTAGGGAGCTCCAGCTGAGTGCTATATTTTTGTTCTTGGAAGCAGTCTTCAGAAGCATCCGGTACTCTTTGTGGATTAAGCACAGGTTCTTACACAGAGGCTGGGATTAGCAATGAAATAAATGGGAACTCATAGTTTGTACTCAGCCAGCAGTTCATTAGAAAGCAGAAAAGGGTAGTAGAAAGCTGCCTGCAGTTCCTGAAGTGCCACTGTCACCTTCTTTTAGCTGCAAAGAAAAGCGTGTTATCAGAAAAATAAAGGAGGACATTAACAGAAAGCTCCTCTACCTCAGCACTGCTCCAGCCCGTCAGAGGAGGCAGCCAGCACTTGGATGCTGTGTCCTTGCCTGCTGTCCTCGTGGCTGTGTGTCAGAGTGTCTTCTGAAAGGCAGGCACAAGTCTGCTCATGAAAACTTGTTGCCTGCTCTTGTTCATGGTTGCCACTTCAGATTGGTGCAGCTGGTTCGAAAAGCGCTTCGAGAACGGCAGCAGGGTATTAATGAAGGTTCCTCTGCTCATGGGCCTTCAATGGGTGTAATTACTTGGCAGTAACTTCTTTAAACCTTATTTGATCAAAGCTACATGTTTTGGCTGGTTATGTCACCACTGTATTAGTGAGGAATGCAGGAGAGAGTGCTAGTTTGCATTAACTGAGCTGCCTTAATCCTTTGTAACCATACTTTTTATTGTGTGTTACTGTCTTACAGAGGGAGAAAACACTTGCCCAAGGGACAGCAGAGTTCACTACTCAGCATCTCTGCATAAGGGCAATGTTCTGTCCTCAAAAGGACAAAGTTCTTAGTAGATGGGTTGTTGAGAATTAACATTATGTGTAATTCTGCATAGAAATTCAATGGGGAGCTGTCTTTATCAAAGGTCTGAATTTTTTAAAAGGTTTTTTCCTGCAGTCCCCCTCAATGTAAGGGTGCAGAGTGGGTTAAACCATTTTTTTAAACGATTTCCTACAGTCTTCAGACCATATGCTTGAAAAAAAAAATCTTGTCCAACACTGAGTGACTCAGAACATACACCTCTCACATTCATTGTCCAGATCAGCGAAAATATTGTGCCATTGTGTGTGTATCTTTCCTGTCCTGACAAAAGAGAAATTTGCTTAACCTTATCACAGATGATTTGTCAAGAAACCTTACCCTCACCTTACCTTACCTTGTTTGTTTAACCTTATCACAGATTTATTAACTGGCATACTTGTTTTTATATCCTTTTCTTTTTGAAGATACTTCCTAGCATCTTTGGCCAAGGGGAACTTTAAAAAAAAGCAAACAGCCAACAACTGTGAGACAATAGCAGATTTAATCTTCATAAAGCAGCAGGGCTTTTGCTTCCCTGGAAATATTTGCTAACTGTGGTTTTTCCAGGTTTTGGACAGAGTAATTTTTATTTGACTTTTTCAAATATTCTTTTTTTTCCCTCTCTCTCTGCCTCCCTGGAGTTGAAACATGCACCGCAGTCACTGCAAGAGCCTTTTGCAGTTGCACTTTTTCTTGCTGTGTTTTACTGGGCCCAACTGGAAGCCACTTCTGATCCTGTGGAATAATGTGTTTGGCTGAATGCTGAAGTTTGCTGCTGCTGTGTGTGCTTGTACTGAGGAAGAACCATCCTCATGGTTTCTTGTCTTTCCTAGGCCAAAAATAACACCACGGCTCCTGCGGCCTTGAAGAATTAGCTTAATTTCAGAACTGGAAACTAGGGTGAAGATGAAATATAAAATAGCAGCTGTGTGCTTAAGCATGAGGATAAAAAGCCTTTGTCTGGGGCTCTCGATGGTGGATCACAAGTATTTGTGATGACCTTTTGCATGGACTGTTCCACAGGGACAAGCCTCTGCTGACTGGCAGCTTGGCTCTACTTTAAACCAGGCCGTGCAATCCTGACACGGGAGCTGTGAGCGAGGAGGGTGGAAGGCGAGGGCAAAGTCATCTTCCTTGTGGCTGCAGAGTGGCTCCTGCAGATCCCTGACGTGGGTCATTCCTCCATCCCGCGGCGTCTGCCTTGTGCCATCTGCCCTGGGGTCCCGGTGCAGGGGAGGTGTGAAATGTGTAACCCCGTTTATCCTGCGAGGTGGCCAGGCCGTCTCCTGTACAGAAAATGCCTTGTTTCTGTTCAGCCAGAACAAAGGCTCTTTTATAGCTGCTTGGCCATACATCTGTCGAGGTGCCTCAGACTGTTAGCACTGGTTACTGTTTGAGGTATGCAGCTCCCAGGCTGTGATGTACAGTGATATGTTGTTTATATGTTGCCTCCCTTTCCTTTTGAGGATAGGGAGCTGTGCCGTGTCCTGCCCTGAACAAAGCTGGTGTTAGTTATGGGATGGAGGGGTAGCCTGGAGATTTTCTCTTTAAAAGCAGACTGGAATCCTTCTGTTTCACACTTCGAATTAAACATCTGAATTTGGCAGTGACTGCAGGACAATAGAACTTTCTCCAGGGAAAAGTGTGTTGAATTTCTGCTCCAGAGACAGACCAGGCTTGAAAGACATTGCACCATAACAGAGGCACACCAGTCCTTCACCAGTCACTGAAATGGAAAAAAACCCTGACTTCTTAAAATTTTTGAACTTTATTGCAGCCTTTTATTGCATCTTTTCCCCGCCTCCACTGTTACTTTTTTTCTCCTGCACGTGTCTTCATGCTTGTTCCACAGATGCTTTCCTGAAACCAGTCCTGCCGAGAAATGCACACTCATCTTCTGAAATGTAGGGGAGGGAGTGGTGCGAGGAGGCTCTGTAAACTGATTTGGGAATTTTGGTGATTTGGGAATCTGAGTTTGTCTCCTGTGGTCTTCAGACATCTTGAGGTTTGCCATCTCCTGTCTTCTGTGTTTGGTTTTCTAAGTTGGTTTTTTTAACCCCACAAAGCTATCTGACAGTTCTTCAGTTCCATTCCCAAATAGCTTTCTAATGCTGTCACTGCTGGCCTCTTTACTCAAAGTAGAGCTTGGGTGGAAAAACAACTTTTCGTCAAATTACCATGAGATAGGTCTCATGGGATAGAGGAAGAGCATGAGAGGGATGTGCTGTTTCATGTTAAGCTCTTTTGCTTTGACGTTGATCTTCCCTTGTGCTCCATTAGCAGGGAGAAATAGGGTAGCTGAGTGTGGTAAAAGGTGACTGGGGGCAGGTCCTTGGCACATTCCACCACCAGAGTCCTTGTCCCTTGAGAGCAGCAGCTCTGCCCTGCCCAGGCCTTGATGTCGACACCCAGCTCTGCCTTGGGACATGTGCCTGTGCTTGCTCCCCTCTCCGGGGAGTATTTCTTGTTGAAGATCTGTTTTGGCTTTGAAGATGCATTTAGGCTTTTTGTGGCCTCTTTCACAAGAGGGTGAGAAGTTACTTTTCAGCTTAATTTTAGACTGGCTGTCATTCGAGCAAACTTCAAGTGTGGTTTTGACCTTGCTCTCAGGGAAACTTGGAGGAACCTGATTTCCCAGTACATTGAGGGAACTGTTACCCTGGGTCTAGAATTTTGTGCTTTACCATCAAAGGGCTTTGCAAACCTTTCCCATGCTCTTTCCACCCTGTGGAACAACAGCTCTCCCCGAATGGCACAGGGTTATCCCCAGGGCACAGGAGGAGGTACTGTCAGGGCAAGGTGTAGAGTGTAAGAGGTCCTGACTCTGTGTCCTGCAGCCAAACCACACCTTCCCCTCCCCTCTTTCACCAGTCACTGCAATTAAAATTCCACCGTCAGGGCTGAAGTGAGGTGAGGCAGGAGCAGACTTGTTTTCAGGAGGGAGAAGGAGAACCGAATTTTCTGCTGGAATGGGCCTTTTTTCCTAGAGTTGGCTCAGGAAATGTCGCCTCCCCACCTGTTTAGGCGTAGAAAAGTCACAGGCAGAAAATGCAAAAATTATCATCATGGTGTGCTCCAAATCCCAGAGGGCATAAAAGAGGGAATGAATCGAGCTGGGAGCAAGGAGCCCTGCAGACAAACCTGCAGTTCTTCACCGGTGTTTTTGAACCATGGCCCAGGGCAATCACTGGAGCTGATTTCCTAATCAAACTGAGGGAGCCCAGCTTGCAGGGGTGCAGATGAGACTCTTCACTGGCACCAGGGAGCAAAGTGGAGCAATGGCAAAAAACCTCTTGGAAGTGAAAGGTGGTAAAAGCAAGAGAGCCAGAGTGAAACCCGGAGAGGGGGGCTTATTAATGTGCTGGAGTCCAAGTAATTTCAAATATTCTAAACAGAGGTCCCATGAGTAGAGATACAAGGGAACCGGATTCCTTTGGCATTTGCAATATCAGGCAGGCTAAAGTAAGTGCTCTTGTGCAACACTCTGCTGAGTGCTTATGGAGCAGATGTTGCTGCTTTTGTAGCTGCTGCTCCAAGTGAACCAGTTTCTTGCCTGGGTAAATCAGGGAGCTGTTTTACAGGTGCTCACCTTTGCAGAGGACAACTGAGGGACAAAATCTGAGGTGGGCAGCGCTGAGGGTGGAGGAAAACCTGTCACTTGCAGATATTGAAGAAGCTGTTTCCTTAAGGAGTGTCAGGATGTGAACCTTAAATTTGCTAAACCTTAGTTGCAGTTTCTCTGACAGTAGGGAGGCTGGGTGTGTGGTGATGGTGGGGAGAGAAGAACTGAGGTAGGCCTTCAGAGAGGAAGTTAGTCTAAAATAAACACAGGTAAACAATAAAATGTTACAAAGTACAAGCTAAGGAACAACCTGCTGTTTTCCCTGGCTCTCGCTGGGACACAGCTCTAATCCTTAAAGCCGGAAATCATATCTGATGGGCTACAATAATCTTATTTTTCCTAGACGCAGTACTCCCCTATGCCTATTTCCCCTAGGCAAGGTGGAATACCTGCCAAGAAAGCAACATGCTCAGAGCCTCAGCTGCTTCCACACGCCAGCAAAACCATCCTGTGTGGAAGTGACAAGCGTGTTGCTGATGGGACATGTTCTGGCGTGACATCCGAGTTAAATCCCAATTGGAAGCACTTGTGCACCTGACTGATGGCCAACATAGAAAAAACACTGAGCTGCCTGCATTGTAGCTGGTGTAATTTCATGCCTAGTTACCATGCAAAACAGTCAACTCTTTACCCAAAAACAGGTCTGAAAGTGACTTCTTAGAGTATGTTTTCTTCCTGTCCAAGCAGAGAGCGTGCAGTGAAGAACAGTGGCTTGGATTTTGTTTTCTTCCGTAGCCAATATAACGTCACTGGTTGTCTTTGTGTCTGCCTCTCTTTGTGTGGTGGGACAAAAAAGCCGTGTCCAGTTTGGGAATGCTGCCAGTTTTATCAATATGATGATTATATTCAGAAGAAAGGAGCTGCAGTGGTTCTTGTGGTGCCTCGATGGTAAATAATAGTAAAATATGGCTGTCTCTTAATATTCTGGTTAGACTCCCCCGGTTGGCACGCAGTGGAAAGCACCCCTTTTCATGTAGCTGCGTGCTCGTGCACTCTGTGGTCCGCTAAAGTGAATGTGTGCTGGAATGTAGCAGAATCACTGTAAAATATTCCAGACCTTGTTCCTGAGCATTGTCACTTGGATGATGCTGTTTCAGGGCTGGAGTTTTTAAAATTTATTTTTAAGTCTTCAAGTGTTTGATAGAGTTGCCGCAGTCCTTTCTAGAGACTTTGGGGATAAAACCATAGCTATAACTTTGCAGCTTGGAAATACTGCACAGACTCAGTCCTGCACCTCACACCAGACAATAATGAGCACTGAAAGCTAAACTGAGCCCATTGATATGGTGATGATCAGTACTTTTTTCTTTCTGATTAATATTCAACCTGTGTCTTCTATAACATTTCAAACAGACCATGGGATTGTCCATTCTCCTCAGATCCAGTTGCCTGGTGGATTTGAGTGTGTCCTGCCAGGGAAGCTGCTGGCACTGTGTCCTGTTAGGGCAGTATCCCTGTTGGCCTGTGGTGCTGTGGTTATGTGGATGATCCAATTTGGGTTGTTTTTCATTCCCTGAGAGTGGTCCTGGGCTGAAGGTGACGGACTGCAGTACGGAGAGAGTTCCTTCCATGTTTGATCCGCTGCAGCATGGAGTCTGTAATCCCTCGAGGGCTGCTGTATCCTGCTGGGAGTTTGGGAGTTGCGCAGGAAGTGCAGAGGGCTGTGTGCTCCAGCCCTGGCCTTGGAACACTCACGTGCCAAGGGATTTGAGAGAGGAGCAGTGAGTGGCAGAACACCACACAGTGCCATGGGCAGCGCTAAGTGAGCTTGAGCAGAGCCACGTATTTTGAATGATGTTTAAGTTGAAGCAAATTCAATTTACACAAACGACTTGGGAAAGAAAGAACTTGTCTGTGCTTAAGGAGAGCTTCCTGGCTGCTTGGCAGCTCTTATCTGCCCTGTTTTCCTTGTCGCCTCCAATGTGGACTGGCCATACTGGTTCTCCCATGGGGTCAAGAACTCACTGGCCACCAAAGGTGGCAGGTCAAAAGGCCAGCAGGCTCTCAGAGGCTGGGGATGAGCTGTCCTGTGGCTCTTGGATATCAGATGATGTTTGCATGAGGCAACATAGCATTGGGAAGGCCAGCGCCTCCCATCCCATGGCAGCTTTTGGCAGGTGTCCTTTGGTCTTGGAAAGTGGGGACTTGGATGTGCAGGTTAACCAGGCTGGAGTGGAAAATCTCCCAGGTGTAGCTACAGCAAATATCACACCAGCCTTCCGAAAGGGTGAGAGGAAGGGTCTATGTCGAGTGGCCAAACACACCATCCCTCCTGCCCTCACCACATCGGTTGAAGGTCAAGGCTGAGAGCTCTGCTTTTCATGCCAGGGTAGCCAGGGAAGCTCACAGTCATGTAATGTCAGTGGAAGTAGGAAATTCATAGGACCTGAAGGGGAATTAAAACACAAGGGCATTCAGAGAGTGCTGAGGCACGCTCATTTCTAGATTGAGAACTTCAAACCAGAGCTGCTGCTGGGTAAATCCCTGCTTGCCCCAATCACAGCAAATTTAACAGGATAACAGTTTGGAGAGATGATAGATCACTCTGTTTGTTGGTTTCTCTGTCTTCTACTTGTGGGGAAATGCTGTAAGAAATGGGGATTTGCACATGTAAATATATCTAAATGTATCTGTGTATGTGCACCCCTGCTCCCTGAAGGGAGAGGTGCACCACAGTCAGTGATGGGGAGATGCTCTCCCAGCAGTTCTACATCTTCTCCCCATGAGCTTTCAGGAACCAGAGCTGTTGGAAGGAGCAGGGAAATGAGGAGGGAGAGGAGTGAAATACCGTGTGAGGCTCGTGCAGCCTTTATTTCTCACTCTGCAATAAAGATGACCTTGCTGGCTCGATTGCTTTAGGTTTGCTGCAAATCTCATCCACTCAGCAAACTGCTGGAGGGAGCTGCTGGCAGTGTCTCCAGGTAACAGTAATAAAACCCCAAGTGATTATAATATTATTTCATTTATAACTGAATTAAATGCATTGGGGATGTGCAACAGAGCTGTTATTTGACAGGGCGTGCAGGCAGCTCTGCTTTGTGGGGAGAGGGGAGGGCTGGGGAGTGGCTCAGGCTTCCCAGCGTTCTCCATAGGCACAGCTCAGGATGTGAGCTTTTTTCTTCTAGAAAAAAAGATTTCTAGGAAATGCAAGATGAAGTGGTCTTTGTTTGGACTGGCCACACAATCTCACAAGCAAACACTTTATCATGCCAGTTAGGCGGTGATGAGTGATGTATTACAGTAGCAGGCTTGTTGCTCAGTGTAACTGCTGCTGTCTTTATGGCCAGAGAAAACCAGGCAGAGAGTTTGCTTGAAGCAGTTCAGTGCTAAAATTGCTGTTAAAGCCCTTTCAGGGGAAATCCTTGTGGCAGAAGGCTTTCACATTTATTAATTAGTCTCATTTCTCTACCTTGTGAAAGATAAATCATTCCAAAAATAAAGAATCAAGTTCAGGTAAATGTATATTTAATGAGATAACGTTATAATGAAAGAGAATCTTGTAGTTACACAGTAATGTCTTAGAAGTGCCTTTGGTAGTTGTAAAATGCAGTCAGGATATTTTTTTTCTTGCATTCCCCCTCCTCCCCAGCAAAACCTCACCGAGCACGTCTGGACAATGAATGTTCTTTTGAAGGGATGAACACACAATCTGTAAGACGTAAGATGTTTGCACTCACGTAAAGCTCTTTTATGTGTGACATTTCCTGCATTATAGCAACCAGCTTCAAAAAATGGGTGTTTAACAAAGACTTAACTTCACATAAGCAAGGCTTGAGTTACCTTTTAAAAATGTCAGTGTCACTCATCAAAGCCCTTAACACTGTCCTCAGATTGCTGCCAGTCCCCTCCCTGAGCTGGTGCTGGGATATCCAGGACTTCAGTGGGTCCAGATGGGCAGTTCTTGGTGTTGTGAGTCTGGGAATTGTCTGTCCAGCCTATGATAAAGGTGCATCTTTCTGTGCTCCCCAGAGGTGCATCCAACACCTTGGGTGCCACTGCGGCCTCCAGTTTGTAACTCACTGAAGAAGCCTCAGTTGGGCAGATCTTTATCTGGGCAGAAACTCAATACAAGGCTCTTCTCAGCACATCTCTCCCAGGCGAGGTTTGGTTTTGAAATTTTGGTTTTTAAAAAAAATTCCTTTTATCCGTTCAAGACTATCACCCTTAGGACTTTACGGTGCATGGAGCAGACCCTTTGCCTCACATGGGCAGCTGTGTGTCCACTTAGTGGCTCAAGTCACTCCTCTCCATGCGTTTAGTTGACTTTTCCTTCCTTTTCTCACACTTTGTCTTTTGCACATAGACTTTGGCCACTGCTTTTAAAATTATGCAAATTTCCATCTTGACCAAAAGAGGCTGACCACTGAAGCTGCCTTGCTTTTAATGCTGTTCAGGATGTGTCTTTTTTGTAATCTCTTCTTTTTTCTTCTTCTTCAGTCAAGTCTACAAAGAATACTCTGTTTTATGTGCTTTATATGTATGATTTCTTCTTAAAGGACGACTCATTTCCTCTACTTTAGAGGTATTTTCTTAAATCTGCCCCTTCCTGTCTCTTTCCTTGCTGTCTGATTTGCCAGTTTTTACATTTTTTCGTAACTGTTCCGCTCATTAAATTCGCAAATCCTTCAGGAATTGTGTTTTGCCCAGGCGAGTGAAACTTCTTTTTTATTCTCTGGCAAGAAATATTTGACGATTAATTTAATTGCTAAATTGGCTTCTAAGCAGTAGCTGGCTTGGAAAACTGAAGGGGAATTAATCACGCCTGGTTAACAGAAAGGACTTGAAAATGTGAAGGCTGCACCAAAGACGTCACTGAAAACTGAGGTGCACGGTAGATAACAAGCTTTTAGTATTTTATCATACTTTTTTTTTTATTTCTTGCTGACTTTCACTGCTTTTTGCCTGCTTGAAGAACAGACTGTTCCCTCCTACTGTTCCCTCTCTCTCCCAGGAGAGAGGAAAAGCTCAGATCCACGTGCTCATGGGATGTACCCAGGCCTTCATCCTTCACCTGTACTGCAGCAAAAGGGGCATCCTCAAATAGCTTCATGTTGACAAATGTTTCTCTTAAACTTTCTGCACACATTCCCAATTGAATTGGATTGAACTGTCTTTAATGTATAAACAATTGAAAATTAATTCTGCTGTAGTAAAATGCTCAGTTCAAAACAGCAAGTGCTGTGTCAGATGACATTTAAGATTATTTTGTAAAAGGTATATTTATACTGAAAGTGAAATACAGGTAAGTTGCAGGAGTTACTGCTAAATAAGATCTGGCATATGCTTGAATTTTCCTCTGATGTAAATGGGTGTAACTTGATCAGGTAGCAAGGTTATGCTGATGTACATCAGCTAAAGATTAAAAATCTTGTATGTGATTACATACAAGTACTACAATGAAATTCTGAGGTCTAAAGGGTAGGGTTTTCAGTGTTTTATTAAAACAAATTGAATCCCTGTTGTAAAGGTTTCTGCCTGCAAGACTACGTGTCTTGAGTGAGCTCAACTTCATGAGACTCCAAAGGCATTATTACAACTTCTGTAATTACCCAGAATAGCTGTTCTGTACATAAGATTGGCATGACATTAAAGCTCAGTGTCTTGGACTTTTGCAGGATGAGGCTCCAGTAATGACTCTTCCCTCATCCAGCTGGGAATCTCCCTTTGATATGCATAAAATCCTTTATAAATACTGGGGGTGGAGTGTCAAGCCGTAAAATGTCTGATTTTTATTAACCATGTAAGGTCTCCCGTTGTGGGAAATACCAATAAGGCCTTGCACATACTGTGTCTTGGGGGGAAAATGGGAATTTAGGGAGAAAATTTGTGTTTGGAGAGGTAGGAGAGGCAATTTCATTATGGGTTATTATCTGTTTTACCTGCTGTCTCCATTGGCAGAGGGAGGAACTAGCACTGTAGTGGCAATATTAGGTTTGATGTTTGAAAGAATTTTAAATAAGGTCGAGGAAAGAAATGAGAAATTACAGATGTGAAAAATGCTCCTAGATAAGTAAAACCACTGAAGTTATTCCATACATTAATATATGACATTTCTTGTAAAATGCACGTATAATGCTAACTTCTCCAAGATGCCTGTAACTTGAATAAACACTTTCCTGCAACCCCTAGATAAAGACATTGAGCTTCTCTGCATTGTTTGCCATGCGTTAATTCAGACATGCAAATTATGACTGAAGAACCTGCTTTTCATAGTGCAGGAAGTATTTTCTGAAAAACAAGCAACCCCAAATGTATCAGCATTGTACTGAACATGGATCTGTGCTTTGAAAATCCTTTTTCACTGGTTAAACGGTCTCGTCAAAACCCTTCTACTGAATGTTAATTACTTTTGCATTTGTTTTTGAGTAAACATTAACAGTCCGAGAACTGCAGTCTATTGATCACTTTCCTGTGATTTATGTAGTAGTTGAGCAGAGCAAATATAAATCTGATTAGTTCTGAGCATTTTTGTTTGGTTAGGTTTATCAGAGGTTATAAGGTAAATGAAAACACAGCTGTGGTTCAGGCAGTCCTGCCCAACCGAATGGTTTGGTACTTACACAGGTGATTAAATTAACAGTATCTCGTGCACATTGGCACATAAATTGAGATCTAAAATGCCAGAGCTGTAAATATGCATTAATGATGTACAAATTTCTGACATACCCTCGTTCTGAAGGGCTGGTAAAGTGTTGGGCAGCTGGTAAAGGCTTCAACCTAAGAAAAATACACAGTAAACCTGAAATTTCCTAAATGGAATGGGGCAGGGTGTTTTTATAACAGAAAAGAGTAATTGGACTGGAGATGACATCTATAAACTTTACTTTTCCCCTCCTTCGAAATGCCAGGGGAGAGCCCAGGACTTCCTCCTTGCTCATCCTCATTTCTCAACCACTTTTCAGTGACTTTTTCATTAGTCCCTTGGGAGTTCTGTTTTTTTCCCTATAAGTTATAACCAAATAGTCTCTTGCCCTAGGGTCAGAGAAGAATACCTTAGTTACCCTGTTAACTGGTCCCTTCACATTTAGGTTATTGTTTTACAAATCTTTGTAATATTTTTGTAGGTCATACCTTGGCTCCTTTCAAACCACTGGCATTACTCTTTCCTGTGCACAGTCTGACGTGTATTTAGATAGTTTGTTGGGGTTATCTCCTCCACAGACTTTAATTTCTGGTGCTTTTCGGTCTTTCTCTGCAACCAGATGACTTGTGGAGCATTTTCTTTTTTTTTTTTTTGTAGTGGATTTGCACTGCTTCACCGCTGTGCTTTGCACTGAGAAGCAGCTTTAGTTTGCTTCAACCTGTTTTCCTCCTCTTATTGCCACCCAGAGGATCTTGTGAGCTCATTTAACAGCCTTCACCCTCTACTCTCTACCTGTTAATATTTTTCTTTGGATTCCTACCATCCTCTGGAGCATTGCCTCTTACTAATTGAGAGCTAATGCTAAGTAGGGCAAACATTGTAAAGAGCAGCTTTTCCATGAAGAGCCTCTTTAATTGCTGGCAGGAGAGGGTAATATCTGTAGTGTTTCCTTTCCCTTTGCTAATGCAGGTTCAAGTATTGCCCTTCCTGCTTTATGTGAAAGCATTTTAAACAAGGTTAGTGCTTTGTACTTGATGGTAGTGATTAATGAAGCTTCATGGCATAGGATTTTTTTTGGTATCAGGAAAAGAAATGGGCATCTGACTGTGTGTATTTCAGTAATATCAGCCTTAAGCTTATGCAAGTGCTTCTGAGATGCTGGTGATTTTCTGTTTGGTTTGAGAGAAAGCATTACTTGGAGACAACGGACCAAAGGGACCCTCCTGTATTAGGAAATCCTCAGAAATGCCAGGTCAGTGGCTTCAGTTCTTACCTGGCCACTGGACTTTGGCAGGTTTCTCAAGCAGTGTAGGTATGATTGCCCAAACCTGGTACTCAATTGTGTGAGCAGGTACTGTCTCCTGGTTTTCACCAGCAGATCTTGTGCTTTTCTTCTCCTCCATGTCCTGGAAACATGAACTGTTCAGTGGAAAACTTCCCTGACCAGACTGAGAAGTTAAATATTTTTGTCAGCTGAACTTTCAATTTATACATGGGCTGGGTTGCTTTTAATGGGAATGCCTCATCTTGTTTCTCTCCCCTTCTCTCTCTTTAATTCTGCTTTGTCCTTTACAGCACTCCAAAGGGCACTGCAGCAGAAAGGGAACATTTGAACAATGCAACATGAAGCCAAGAGCTTTTTATATTTGAGTTAATATGCTTTCTTAAAGAGATTTGGCCTGGGGCTAGTTGTGTGCAGGTGGGAAAGGTGGAAGACACATCTGCTTTTTCTACTGATGTCTAAAGGTTTAAGGGCAGTTGTGGGGTTGTTTGTTCTTCAGGTGATCAATAATAGTGATGGATCGGGGTTTCTGGCTCTCAGAATTTTTGTCGGATTTGTGTTTCTCAAGGAAAACTTTCCATGCTTTGAGCACAGTCACACGGTTGGTTAATTTGTTCCCAACAGCATTGATGGGTTTTGACTGGTTAATCTGTGCCTATCTGCAGTGCTGGGTTTTGGTCTGGTTAATCTGTGCCTACCTGCAGTGCTGGGTTTTGACCTGTGTGTTTGGTTGGAAAACCTCAGCTGGCCTCAGCACCGAGTCTTGGGCTGCTCCTGAACCTGAGAGGCCTTTCCACTTATCCCAAAGTGGTGATGGACCTGACTGGCTGAACCAATCCAACCTGGAATGATGCCTCATTAAAATCTAGATACTCCTTAAGCACTGGCATGGCCAAGAGAGTAGAGCACTTGCAGCCTAGCACTTTTCACCCAGGCTCCCTGAACTTCTCATTTGTTTAAAAAGTGATTTCATGGGTATGAGTCTGTATCAGTATTTAGTTTTAAGCCAACAGCTTTAATTAGGCTTTTGACAAAGGCACTCCTGTAGTAGTTTATTAACTTTCCAAGAGTTTTATAGGCACTTGGATGTCACTTGTCTCAGAAGGTGAGGAGTGTGTCTTTGTGGGGTCCTTTTTACCTCTGATATTCAAATCATCTTATCTTGCCTTTGAAGCTGTAGGTAGAAGTTAGGCTGGTGTTCATTCCAACCCTGCACTGCTTGTTCTGTTTGTGTTATGGGTTTTTCTTCTGTATAAAAAGGGGAGGTTTTGGTAGCTCATCATAGCTGTTAAATTGGGGTCATGGAAGTGAATATTAAAATTGAAGGATTTCTTAGGTGAAAAACAGTTTTGAAAAGTAAACAGCTTAAGAGTTCTTTCCTAAAAACTCATTGTTATTAATGATTTTTGTAGTTGGAACATGGTATTTTATAGTATTACCTTGATAATGTTCTCCTTTTTCCTTTGCCTGCAACCTCTAAAAGAAGTAGTATTACATTAATTATGGAAACTTAAATAGCAAAAAACCCACCTAAAATTTACTAATATTTGCAATTCCATACACTTCTCAAAATGCTGGAGTTTTAAGGACAGAATGAGTTACTCCTTATCCTTAATCCTTTTTTCTACTCAGGATTATGGCTCCCACAACAGAATCAGACATGAAAAAGGGATTTTTGCAGCAGGGCTTTGCCTTTGCAGTATCTTAAGCACAAAGATAAGCATGTTTATGCTTGAACATGACGACACTATGGAAAATAATTGTTGATCTGATTAATTCCATTGAGAGGGAGTTTGCCTTCCTGTGCTTTCTGGGTGTTCATCTGCCTGGGGCGGTGAGGGCTGTGCCACAAGAGCTGCTGCTTCGTTTCCACTCTGCAGCCACTCAGAGCATCCAACAAGTTTGGACAGCAGACAAAAGACAGGCCTGCAAGAGTCCCTTCTGCATGTCAGACTTTGATGAGTTTGTGTGTTTAAAGAAGCTGGAAGTAATAAAGGCTGAGCAGAAGAGGCTTCTCAATACCTTTAGGAAGAAGAACCATGTGTGGTTTTTTAAATGCTGCTTGATTATTTTGTTGGTTTTGTTGTTGTCTGTCTTGGCTGACTTATTTTTTCCTATAAAAAACTAGATTTTTATTTTCACCTCTTTTTCTTTCAATCCAGGCATTCAGGAAACCTGAAATTGAAATTGGCTTGTATTGATGGCTAGATAGAGCTGAGAAGCAGACAACTGGAATTTCTCTCTCAGAAAGCAAGTATTCAGTTAAATAAGTAAATCCCCCTATGACAGTTTAATCCTAAACTGAGCTCAGAGTCTCATGCAATGAAACAAATGTCCACAATATTAGGGAGGACTCTCAGAAGCCTCGTTTAACTGCTGGAAATAAAGACATGTTAACGTGCTGCTCATTCCATAAATATTTCCCAGTTGTAAGCCGTAATGGGCAAACACATTACCTTTCACCACAGTGGTGATTAAAAATGACAGGATTGCTAAAGCATCAGCATACAAAACTGTCTTAGAATGTGCACCCACGTGAGGTGGTGTCTCTCCTCTGTCCTTAACTTTTACCACAGCTGGAATGCAAAGCTTGGGGCAGCAAAGCCTGATGCTGGCTCTGTAGGGTCAAGCTTAGGGGAATCACTTATTCCCTACCTTGACTCCATATTGAAGGGGTCTGTGCTTAACAGGTTCAGTCTGCAGGACCACCACGTTAAAAGATAAGGTGTGACAGAAGGACCTGTATGTCCTTGGTTTGATTTCATCTGGTTTTTGTCAGTCTGTAGTCCCATTTCCTCTGTGTGTTCCTTCCAGGTGGATGTGTTCATGCCTCACCTTTTGCCTTGTACTCTCTTTGCTCTGTCTGTCCTTGCCTGTTGTGTGTCACCTCACTTTTGGCTTGTTAAGTTTGGAGGCCAGAAAGAGGGTGGGTTTTTTGTTGGATTTTGCTGTTGTTGTTTGTGTTTTCTTGGCTGCTTTTTTCTTCTCATTTTGTTACCAAGCCTCATGGCTTCCCCTCTGGGGTAAGAGAGTGCCTTTGGCTATCCCACGACTATAAATTATAAACAGAATTGTCTTTAACTTGCAGATTTTGAGCAAATCTTTCTTGGAGTAGCACTGGAGGTGGTGATTAGAGCTGAGGTTGGTTGTCAGTTGAGTGTGAAGTTCTCACAGCTGTCTGGCAGAGCTGTTTGCTTGCTGCAAAGCCTTCTTGTACAGTTGGCTTTGGTTCCATGGTAATAAAGTATCTTGACAAGTTATTTTTCTTTTTTCCTTTCCTTTTAATTTTTTAAAAATTACTTTTATTTCACCCTTTTCTGACTCTAGCACATGGTTTCAGGTCCTGCCTCCATGACAATAAAATAGGGCTTTTCTTTCTGGCAGTGAGTATTTCTGACTTCTCCCCACATCTCCTGCTCTCCCAGGGCAGGGACACTGTGCTTGGTTAGAGACAGCTCTGCCCAATCTGTAATACCACTTAAACAGGCTGTCATCTGGCTTATTAAATGCATGGGAAAGCAGTTTCTTATACCTGTCCAGTTTCCATTTCTAATTTCCCTTCATGGAATGGACATTTCCCATAAGTCATACAGGAATTTCATGACAAAATCTTACCTAGAGCCTGTTTTGGACAATGAATCTTATCTTTTTGTTTCTCCCTTTGTAAGGGATTGTTCATAAAATGCTGAAGACGCTCATTTAAATTCATCCCAGAAGCTTTGCGTGCTGAAGAAATTCCAGTTTATTCCAGACACTTATCAGGAGGAGACTCTGGAAACAGAAATGTGTGTAATTGGATACGTGCACAGAGATCCCTGCAGGGTGTGTATTTCAAACTCTCTTGTCTCTGCTGTTAATAGCAGCCCAAAAGGCCTTAGGCAGCTATTTAAGGCTTTTTTTACTGAGGGGTGCGATGAAAAATATATATAATTTAATCCAGTATTAAAATGCAAGCCACATGCAAAATTGACCTTTCTTATTTAAGGTACTGTGTTAGTTAGCCTGTAAGTCCTCCTGTTTGGTCTTGGGTTTGGTTCATATTTTTTAAGGGAGAGATGGAGGCAGCTGATGTTTAAAATACCTCAGTCTCTTTAATTCATGCCTGTCTTCCGAGCTTTTGACAGTGCTGAGTCTCACTGCAGATTGTCTTTACCTGGCACAGGTTTCCAGCGCTGCTGGAAGGGTTCCTCCCAGTGCTACTCCAGCCCCTCCTGAAGGGTGAGTGCAGTGGAGAGGAGCCTCAGAGGTGCTCCCAGAGCTCCGTGTGCTGCAGCTTTGCTTTTTGCAGGGCTGGACTGAGCTCTGTGCTCCGAGCTGGCCTTTGTGGCACAGGCTGAGTGCCCAACCACCGCCTAACGCTGGGCAGCCTCTCCAGGTCCCGGCTTGGAATCACAGCCGGCTGCTTGGCAGGGACATCAAACCCTTCTGAGAACTGCATGGGTGTGAGGCGAGACACAGGATGGGCACAGCTCTGGGTTTCCTTCCCTGTGCCTCACTGTGGGCTCTGCTCCTTCAGCAAGGAAATCGAGGAGCCACTTGTCACAGTGCTGATGTTTTCTTGCTGCTTGAGCTGTCCAGCTGTGCCTTGCTGTTGGAGAGGATCCCTTGGCAGCAGCATCATTTGCTTTTCTTGGGTAGGGTGAGCAAATTTGAGGAGTAATAGGCCGGCAGGGTATATCTGTATTCCTGCCTGTCAAGCGTGTCTTTGGTGGTGGTGTCTGTAATGTGAAACTGTCCCAGAATATATCAAACCATGAAGAGACACATCTGGTGGCACCTTTTGGAAGTCTTCCATGCCTAAAGGGGGCTACAAGAAGGCTGGAGAGGGACTTGTGACAAGGACATGCAGTGATAGGACAAAGGGAAATGACTTTAAGCTGAAGGAGGGCAGAGCTAGGTTAGATATTCAAAAGAAATTTGTTGCTGTGAGGGTGGGGAGGCTGTGGCACAGATTGCCCAGAGAAGCTGTGGCTGCCCCATCCCTGGAAGTGTCCAAGGCCAGATTGGACAGGGCTTGGAGCACCCTGGGATAGTGGAAAGTGTCACTGCCCAGTGGAGAGCTGGAATGAGATGATCTTTAAGGTCACTTCCAACCCAAACCATTCTGGGATTCTCTGCTTCTATTAAAAGTGACCTCTGGTGAAGATCCTTCTGAGCTTCTCATATCCAGCAACATCCTTGGTGCAACTCAGAGAACAGCCCCTGGCTGTCCTAGGTGGTGATTAGATTACAGAAATCCAAATGTCCCCAGTGACAGACAATTATCTTCTTTAAAAGGCTGTGCAATATGTACAGAATGGCTCATTCAGAAAGCCAGAGGGGCAGCTGAGCTGTTCCCATCCTGGAGCCACCCCTTGTGCTCCTGCAGTCGGCAGGGGCAGCACAGGAATTCCAGAGGCACGTTCCACTGAGGTCGTGTTGCTCCCAACAAAACTCCAGAGTGACTTTTTGTGCATTCCCTCTTCCATGCTCTTTGGGATGACAGCATTTCCAGAGTGTCCTGTGTATGGTGACACCCTTTGTAGGCACTGCTTCCCCCAGCCCAACCTCGCTACGAGGCAACAGAAAAATGACTTTTCCTGTGAAGCTGTTACCAAAATCCTCCAAAATTGTCATGATAAATAAAACCCTCTAACACTATCCTTTAACACTAGCAAGTAAGGCACTGCTTTTTTCTTGGCCAGGAGGGGTGTGTGTGTGGCTGACAAAATTCTGGCCTCTACGCAGATATGGATACAAAACTTTTTCATCTATTTATACTTTGTTACCGAACAAAAAAATTAACATTTATTCATTCTGAATTACATAATTCTCATTAATTAGTATTCCATCCTCTATTGGTTATTGATTTATTGCTGTTTATGTTAATTAGTCCATGTTTTTAGTCTTTTTAGTATCTTTTTTTCTCTGGTATGGACTTTCCAAGAAATGTACGGAGTCTTTGTTATTATCTTCGTTATCTTCTGGTTTCTGTAAAATGTCCTCTCCCAGGCTTTGTAAATTGAAGCATATCAGAGTTGGTTTATCAAAACTTAAAAGTTTCAGTAATTTTCCCAAGCTGTATTCCCCCAGTAGCAGCTTATGACATAATGACACAATTTGCTAAACGCTGGCTAAAAGTGATTTAAGACTTTAACACGGCTCCTTATCATTAATTAAAATGATTCATTAAAAAGTGTAATAAAACCATTAAAAAATCAGAAAAGTTCTATCATTCCCAAGAAAGCCTTTAAAGGAATAGGAATAGGCATCCTCCTGGTGTTCCCTGGCTGCTAGACTGAGCAGTGCTGGGCACATTCACAGCTTGAGGCTTGGGATGCTTCTGGTCCAGGATGTGCCGGTGAAGGACATTAGGCTGCCATTACATTGTGGGACAGGGAAGGAAAGGTTGGCAAGGGGTGACCCTGTACACTTCCCATACATGGATTTCAGTTTTCTTATTGTTTAAAGAAAGGATTTGCAAACCTTTTGCTCTGTTCAAGCACGCCATCCAAAGGTACGGTCATCATTTAACGATTTAGTGGTGAAGCCTTGACAGTTTAAGTGTACAAGTGAAGGGAATTTAGAGGAGAACCAAGTTTTCTAATTTTTTTTAATATTATTTAGTCTGCGTAGAAAGGTTTTCAGGCCAACAGCCCATCTTCAGACTGGAAAAGAAGACTTAGATGTTGAAAGCTTGTCAGTCTCTTTGCTTTCCCAGCCCCTCAGGCTCCTTGTTTGTATCTGTTGGTCTAATAAAAGGTATTACATCTCCTGAAAAATGTTTCCTCGCTAAACATTTAAACACATTGGTTTGGATTTGTCAAAACTGTCTGGACGAATTAGGCAGGTTTCCATAACACTTCTGAACGGCCTTTAAATCATGAAGATGGATTTTGGGAATGCAATCCAACTTTTTTTTAAGTGGGTGGTAAAGTAGTATGGACAGTACAGAGGCCTTTAATGTTTCAGTTATTGAAAACTTCTCAGTTTGAAGTCTAGGTAGTGTCTATTTAAACACTAATCCTGCAGCAGATGTTTGCTTTGCATTTCTTCCTGCTACTCCAGCCAGGCTTTTTGGTTCCTGGAGCCTCTGCTGCAGCATAATCTCATTTACCTGCAGCTCTCGTTATGCATTTCTGCACGAATCTTTGCTTTATTTAATGCTGTTCTCAAATGAACTGAACAAACTTTTTATTCTTCACTAGAAACTGCACGTTTCTGTCTTTGGGAATCACTGAAATGTGTCCTTAGCCAGCAGCTCCTGATGTACCATAGCCACAGTTACTTTCCTGCTTTACGAGGTGATGTGCCCTGATGAGCATTTGCTGCCAGCAGATTCCATAATCGCTCCAGAACAGAAACCTCAATAAAACAGCTCCCAGAATACCAGGGACACACTGCAAGGGATGGGAGTCCAGCCTGCACCCACACTGGGGCTGCTCTGGCTCTGTTGTCCGTGGGATGAAGGGCTGTGCTGTGCTGGGGAGAGCATCCCCTCCTTCAAAATGTGAAATGTTCAGATTCTGGGCTATTGGGTTTTTAGTGTTACCTGGGAAAACTTATTTTTGATCACTGTTTCTCAAATACTTTCTGCAGGTGAACCTAGAAGTGCTCCTTTAAGGATCATGAAACCATTAACATTCTTGTTTGAAATTCTGACCTTTAAAACAAAAAGCATTTGGTCATACTCACAACATTCAAGGAAGGAGAAACATGGAAAGATTAGTGCAGCCCTGGGTTTGTTCCCTTTTGTTCCCTTCCATAACTGTGCTGCAGGAGAATTAGAGGCACTGTGAGGAGCTGGTTCTTGCTCCTGCTGCGCTGCTTTTTTTTTATATTAACAAGCAATCTTTGTCAAAGTGACAGTGTACCAGAATCTGTGCTGCATGAGGCAGTTCAGCTGATTTTTTTTTTTTTTTAAATTTCTTTTTTTTTTTAACCTGCTGAATGAAGACCTGTATTAGCTGGTCTAGGCTACCTGGTGGTTTGTGAAGATCTGGCTTTTCAAGCATGCAGTGCTCTGCTTTTCAGTGGCATTGCTGACATTACTGCCTTTTTAAATTATTTTGGGTCTTTGGCAGCCCATTGACAGATCTCACTTTTTTTCCTTAAAGTGGGTAGTTCGCTCATAGATAATGGTTCCTGTGGGTGTCTGCGGTGCAGGGCGGTGTGAAAGCAGGGCCTGAGTGGGAAGGTGTGAGAAACACTTGCTGGAAGCTTTCTTCCCAGAGTAAAGCTGTACCTGGGACCTGAGCCGAGGCATTTCAAGTCAGTCTGGGTGTTGCTATCCCACCATAAGGCAGAAACAGCCCATGACTGCAGCAAGTTGCAGTATTTGAAGAAGCTGAAGGCATCTGATTTTTCTCATGCTACTCATACAGGTCTCTTTAGAGGTTTCCAGCAGTAGGTTTGTCCTTGAAAAGACATTTTTGCAAGAGCTGGGTTTAGCTGTAATTCTTCAGTACTCAGTTGATTTGTTCAGTCCCCAACCCTAAAGGAGCACTCTTTAAACTATCAGGAACATTTCTGTTGCTCAGCGTCTCTGTCCCATTGACTTCCCATTCCACACAAGCTTGCAAGTTAAGTATATAGGGTTTACAAACTTAGCCAGTATCTGTGAGGAAAATAGGTTAGTAGACTGAATTCAGTGGTGCTGTTTGAAGGCAGAAAATAACAGCTCTCCAAAAAGGTGCTCCTTCCTCTGTGGCATCTAAGACAGAGCAGGGAGATTTTTCATGGGAATGTGAGAGCAGGGTCCTTTCAACTGTGCAGTCTTTCCTCTGAAATCATCATGTATTTTTGGGGAGAGAACAGAGGACTTTGGGACCTCTTGACCCAGAGGAGTTTGGCTTCTCCCGCTGCTGCAGTGAGCAGTCATGATGCCATCGGGCTGGGATGTCACCACAGGAGGCTGGTGGCAGTTCCATGCTGCAGAGGCAGTTTCTGCTGGGATGGCTTTTTTATTTTTTGGATCCCTGAACTTCGCAGGAAGGAGTGACTGTAGGAGTTCATTGGAAATGGCAAATTTAATGGTTTCTAAAACTAGCAAGCATCTTATTTCTTCACATCCTACCCTCTGTGGAGGTTTCCTGCCGGTGCTGTTGATGACATTTATAGCTGTTGCTAACAGGGAAAGGGCAAAAAAAAAAAAAAAAAAGAGACTTGTTATTTTTGCTGTCATAGACGTACTCAGGACATCAGCTTTAGGAAATTGGAACTGGAGAACTCTCTTATTAGCTATTACTCTTCCTGTCCTTTCAGTGCATGCTCCCCCAAACTTCTTTGCAGTATTCTGCAACATGAGGCTTTGAAGACTTTGATTATTCACTTTAAACACAGCAACTGATTTACATGCACTTTCCTTCCATAAGAGCTAAAAATCTTATTTCTTTTCTTGAGCAAGCTGCTTTCACATCTTAAAGCCACCATGCGACTCCAGAATTCAGATTGTTTTAAGCATGCCAGGAAAAATGAAACATTCTGTTATAAATTGAAGGGAATAAGGTCTTCTGCTCCCTGGCCTGTTCTTTAGTATCCAAATGGCTGCTAAAAGGAATTTTCCAGTTCTGAGATGTCTATGAAGGGACCAGGAGCTCTGTGCTTTTCCCCCACATGGGAGATATTCCAAATGTTTAAAATGGTTTGAGAATGAATCTAGAAGAAGCCTTGGAACAGACCGGTAGAGGAGGGAATAAATGTGTAATGTTTAGAAATGCAGCATTTGGTGCACAGTGGCTTTTTTTCTTTTTTCTTTTTTTTTTTTTTAATATAAAAACAACACAAAAGACTGAGGAAAATTGGCAAGGAAAAGGAGATCACAGTTCCTGCATGGAGCAGTGTTGAAATCTGCAGGCTGTCTTGAAATAATGAATTTTTAAGAGAGACTTATCCTAGACCCTCACTTCTCTGTGCGTCTTGCATGACCTGTATTTTTACTACATTTGCCATGTCACAGCACTTACACAGGGTTTTGTTCTACTGAAAGCAGTCATAGAATTGTGGACTGGGTTGGAAGGGAGTTTAAAGATCATCTCATTCCAATCCCCTGCCATGGGCAGGGACACCTTCCACTATCCTGTGGCTAGGGTGCTCCAAGCCACATCCAATCTGACCTTGAACACCTCCAGGGATCCAGGGGAAACCACAGCTTCTGTGGGAATCTGTGCCAGGGCCTCTCCACTCTCACAGCCGGGAATTCATTCCCAATACCCCATCTTCTTCTGGGGCTGCTTGAGGTTTGCCCAGCTTTTGCTTCAGAAGGTTCTGCTTGGGCTCGCTGTGAAGCAGCGATCTGGAGGGGACGTCTGATATTTTTTAACCTTTTTAAGATACAACTTAACATCTGGTCTGACACCGTCCTCCTTTTTTATGTCTGTAGTGCTGAACTTTGTCTTTACTAAGAGCAATGCAGCAGAATTTGGAAAGAACTCTTTTCTTCCCATCTCGTTGCCTTGTAATTAGCATGATTTGGTTAAGAAGACCACGTTTTGTTTTGTTGCTGGTGTGCGTTTCCGAGAAGCTGTGTAGAAAGGAGTTCAGTTCTGGACACTTGTAAAATCTAGATAGGCTTGGCTACTCACTTGAGAAGATGTCATGGGGAAGGAAGTGGTTCTGGCTTTGAGCTCACCCTCTCACCCAGACAGCACAATTTCCTTAGGGGTCTCACACTCTCTTTTTTTTTTCTTTTCCTCAAATTAGAATTAGTGCATTGCAAAAGCAAACTGCTATTTTCCCCCCATCATGTCTTCCATAGCCCTTCCTTTGTTCATGCTTTAAATATTAATATAAGGATTAATTCCTATGGTAACACCATGAAAGTCTTCCTTGGTAATTACTGAAGGTAACACTTCTGGTTTTCTCACTGTGCTGCTCCTGAACCTCTCCCTAATCCCCTCTGACTCAGACTGAAGGTTGTGACCAAAACCGTACCAGATAAAAAGGGGGGAAGGAGTGACCCAGCTTTAAAATTTGGTTCTTGCCAGTTTTCAGACCAAATCATTCCAGCATGACAAAGGAGGAATGATCTCTTTTGCTGTGCGGTCACAGAAGAATAAAATTCTGTTTGAGCTTTAAATGGATTTGCTGGCATGCACTTACAAGATGTTAAGGCTTTGACAGAGGCAGCTTTTCTTGAAAGGGAAAGGGGAGATGTGGTGGTTTGTTTGGCTTCCCCTCACAATTAGATTTTGGTAAAATTAACTTGATTTCCCCTCTCCCCTTTTAATTTTGTTACACTTGTAACAAGAAATCGAATAATGGGTGTGTGCAGTTCAGTTTCACCTTTGGGAGAGCAGCTTTTGGCTTTGCTGTATTGGTCAGCCAGTGCTCTGCACTCTGGGTAAAGGATATGAGCATCCCTTAAAGTCGTGGCAGCTTATGACTTTAACTCCTTTCTGCCCTGAAGCTGTCTCAGGAAAGTAATGCTGCTATGCTGTTCTCTGGATCTTTGGCACCTTTGTCACAGGGGCCAGCACAGTGCTGTGCCCTGTGTGTGTCCTACTTACTGGGGCAACAGAAGGACTTGAATTTTTAATCACAATAATATAATTTGTCTTGCTTGCAGCGCTCAAAAGGTTGTAATCATCTTCTCTGGGAGAGAGAATGCAAATTTGAAGTGAGACAATTTTAAGGCTGTTTGAGGGGTTTTTTAATGTGCTGTCTCAAGCTTTGATTTGACTGGCCTGCTCTTTGTTACCTTCCAGTTGCCTTTTAAGCCTGCAAACAGTAATTGCTGTGCTAACGCTGTCATTATGTGTTGTTTTACAGTGTTACTTCCTCGGTGCTCTTCCTTCAGTGGTTCAAAGCGCATTTAATTACGTCAATTACAACATTAGGCCGTTTTTTTAATCCATATCTGATCTGAACTTTGTATTTGTCTCACCCCAAGAAGACGACCTTTCAGGTGTCACACTTGGTGACAGCTCAATGCAGTGGGTGAGGCTCTGGGCAGACTTGGGGGTTTGCCACGGGCTTGGTGAGTCAGCCGTTTGCGTGTGGATTTTATGGCTGTGGGAGTGCAAATATGGACTGGGGTGGAGAGAATTGATGTGAAAGAGGTCTTGTAACTTTACTGAGTTCATACAGGTCACAGGGGACTGACTGGCTGGCAGCAGACAGGGACGTGAGGTCCTGGTGGGCAAAGAGTTCCATGTGAGATGTCACTATGTCCTTGCAAGGATGGGGAAGCAGCACCCTGGGATGCTTTGGCAGAGCATTGCCAGCAGGTCTGAGGGAGGTGACGTTTCTCTCTGCTCAGCTCTGGTGAGGCACATCTGGAGTGCTGGATCTGGAGCTGGGCTCCCCAGTACAAGTGAGACACAGACTGGAGTCCAGTGACGTACCTTGGGAAAGGTGGGAGAGGACTGGAGTGTCTGGTGTTTGGGGAGAGGTGGAGAGAGGGGAAGCTGCTCAGCCTGGAGCAGGGAGGCTCAGGGGAATCTCGTCAACACGTATAAATACCTGGTAGCATGATAAAGAAGATGGATCCAGCCTCTTCTCAGTGGTCCTCCAGGACTGGGAGAGAGGCAGTGGGTCCAAACCAGGATTCAGGAATTTACAGTTTAAACACAGGATAGAACTCTTACTGCAAAGGTGGTCAGTCGTGGCAGCCACGTATCCAGAGAGGCTGTGGAGTCTCCATCCTTGGGGACAGTCAGACCCAGCTGAGCAGGGTCCTGAGTGACGAACCTGCGTAAGCTGCCTTCCTTTGAGCAGAGTGGTGGGACCTGATGATCTGTAGAGGTCCCTCCTGGCCTGACTCATTCTATTACACTTACTGGAGCTTCTTAAATGGCTTTTGGACTGGAGTTTGCCGTTGAGTAAAGCAGTGGAAAACGCAAGCCTTTTGCAATCCTTGTGCAATTGGTGGCTGCCTGTTGGATGTGCCAATGCAACTCCAGTTGCAATTGCTCACATGTATCGAAGAGAAGGAGGCCAAGCTGCTTGCTCATAAAACATTTGAGGGTTGGGGCTGTTGGCTGCAAATTAGGCAATTCAAATTGGGGTTGTGTGTGGTAAACCTCTATCTGTGTAATACAAGGGTAGGGAACCTTTTCATTGCTACTGGCCCCGTGAATGTTTTCAGCACTTTTAACAGGCCACATCTTGACACACACTTGTTACTGTCTGTATTGTGCTATGCATAATAAACCAGAACAAATAATATGGCTAAGAGCCATATGTTCCATGACACTGGCTTAGGGCAGAGATTTTCGGAAGAGATTGCCTTCCTTGTACGTGTTGTCTTGCTCAATCACCCCTGCTCTTGCCAAGTAAAACTGCTCTTGTTCTTGGGCTTGTGGTCTTGAGGTGGAGGCTGAGGTGTTACTACTTACAGGTCTGTCACTCTTTTAGCCCCATAACACACAATTTTTCTCCATCAGGCTGAGTATTTGCATGTTCTGCACTGACACACCTCATCAGTGTCAGCACGAGGACACTGAAAGTTTGCAGGGGGGAAACCCCAAACCTGCCTTCATTAATTTTAACTGTTGCCTCAAATGCATTCATATGCAACTACAGCAGTATCCAGGAGGCCATCCTGCCATCCAGGCAAATTACTGCCTGCAGTAAATAGGGCTGATTGTGGGAACTGCCTTTCTTCTAAGGAGACATCAGGATAGCAAACAGCTTGATGGGTCACTTTCCTTCTTGGCCTTCTGCAGTGCTTTCAAAGCCTGGGTGGCCACTTGCACTGTCAGCATCTATCTTTTCTTTTATAGAAAAAGGGGGAAAAAAGAACTTTAAAGAGCTGTTGGTCCAAGGAGGCATAAATAAGAAAAAAAGCACTTGCATGGAGATGTGATGGTGCCTGGACCTGGTGCATTGGAGCCCTCAGAGTGATGTCCTGAGGGCCCTGGGGTGAGCTGGAAGTGAAAACACATCCCTTGGGGGCACACATCCAGCACACCATGGAGCAGCACACTCACTGGCCCTGTGGGGAGCTGCGCCTGTGCTGGGCTGGCACTGGGATTTTGCCTTCAGTGCTCGAGCATTCCCAGCAGTGTCCCCTCCCTGGAAGGCAGGATGGGTGCCAGGGCTACAGACCTGCAGCTCCCAGCACAGCCTGACTCGGAACGGAGCCTGCTCTGAGAGCGTAGGAGAAGCTGCAGGGAAGAACAGACAGGCATCTCTGCTTGGTAGAGGAGGTGGAGAGGCGTGCCCCCGCCTCCATCCCTTCTTCAGTCCTTCCTCTCCAGCTGTTTTGGGAGGGCTGATCTGTGCCTGTCTCTGGGCTTGTAGGATGTCAGCTGAAAGGGTTGAGCTGAGATGTGGTGTGGGATGAAGCTGAACCATCCTGGTAATGAGTATAGTAGCTTTGACTCTGCTTTCTCCCCCTGCAGCTTGACTTGAAACATGAATTATTAACCATTTAAAAGGCAAACCCAGAACCCCACAGCCCTTCCCTTTTTTAGTTCAGTTTAGTTACACCTTTCTCAGCAGGTGAAGTAGCCCATGAGAGCAAAGGGGCTGAGGTGGTGCCTGGTCCTGGCTTTGTTCCTGAGTGTGAAGCTTTTCAGCAACCACAGAAAGATGTGACGTGAAGAACAGCAGCTCTTTACATCTCCTTAAGGTGATCAGCTGTTCTGAAAGAAGTCCACTTCTTTCTTTTCCTAAATTAATTCAGAAAATAAGGAAGACCAGGGCTTCACTTGCCAAATCTGATCATTTCTGTGGTTTTCCAGGATGCCATGCTTTGTCTTCTGTTGATTAAATGCCTATTTATAGGAGAAGAAAAAGCCATTATGGATTAAACTGCCCTGCTTTTTCTCTGATTACATAAAAGCCAATCTGTGTATAGTCTAAAAGTACAAATGTTCCAAACTGAATTGTTTATAACCCTTAAGCTTTAAATATATTTAATACACTTACAGTTACTTTTAAGCAAGGAACAGCAGTGGTTCAGGGCAAGGCACTTGCTAATATTGTCATGTTATTTTTGTGTCTTTAGTGGCTGCCCACCAATAAACTTTACATCACCTACACCTTCAAGGCAGGAAAATGCTGTTAGGCAGATTTTTATGCATGTATCTGTGTACATATCTATCACTTTTTAAATAAGGGAAGGCAGATGACAGGGAAATGCTTCAGTCTGGTGTCACAGTATCACTCTGGATTTAATGTGTGTGTAACGTTGGAAGCCCAGCCAGCTGGATGAGGGAAGTTCATGCCACCTCTGCTTGATACTGGTGAGATGCATCTGAAATAGTACACCTCAGCTCAAAAAGGTCGTGGAGAAACTGCAGAGGGTTTAGCAGAAGATGGCCAGAGGCCCATGAGTCACAAATGCCCTCCAAGGACAAGGTGAGGGAGCTGGCCTTGCTTCCTCTGATGAAGGAGCTGCAGAGTCATCTAAGAGCCACCTACAACTCTTTGAGAGGCAGATGTGAGCATGACTGGAACCAAACTCTTTGAGAGTTTGAAGCTTATGGGGTTCCAGGCTGTGCCAGCAGCCCCACTTGCAGCAGGAGGTTGGGCTGAAGGTGCTTTGTGATCAGAGCTTCATTACTCCTGTGAGGAGCTCGCTCAGACCTCAGGGCACAATGTGCAACAGCTGTCTACCACTGTGGTCTTGAAGCAAACAAAACCTGATCTGGCGAGCCTGAATGTGACTTTGTTCTGATGTCTTCTGAGTGACTAATGCTGTGAGGAGGTGGGAGGGAGGCACGGACAGGGAACATCTGGGTTGTCACTGCATGGCCAAATCGCCTACAACTCCGGCATTCAGTTTGACCACTTGCACCTCCTTAATGTGGCTCTGGTTGTGGTGGGTCTGCTATTGCATTTTGTTAAAGACTGCATTGTGGTGAGCCTTCTGGGGGTAGGTAGGGTGGATTTTTCATTCTGATCTGGAAGAATGTTGCGCAGGAGCCATTGTCTGAGGGGCTGAAGGAAGACACATTTTCTGGGCTTGTCTGAAATGGGGACAGCTTTAGGATGTTGTTGTCTGGGTTGAATTTTTAGGCAAGAGGTGGCGAAGAAGTGAAACAGATCTTGTTGTCACATGCAGCATAGACACTCTAGTCCTGGCAAGAATTCCTGCCTCATGAGTGATATTTAGTTTGACCCTCTGTACTGCTACTGGGCAAAGACTCCTGTGTGTGTCAGGTTAACACCTGGCAGGTTTATAAGTTGAATCTCATGCACATTTCTCAGCACACAGCAATGCATGTGGTCAAAAAAGTGTCTGCTAAGGATGTGGTTTTGCCGTCACAATATTGCTTGAGGCAGAATAGTTTCATTTAGGGTATTATCAGCTGATGTCAAGATATCTGGAGTCTGTCTTCTTTCCTGAATCAGCTGCACCTCGTTAAGATAGACTGACAGCTCCTTCTCCCCTTTTGGCTTGTGGGGTAAACTCTTCCCTCACAGAATATGACAAATTTACATTGACTCAGTGTGATTTTGTCATACTCTGTGGGAAGCAGTGGGCCCAGAACAGATACTGCTTCTCTTAAGATTTTCCAGCAAAGATGTGTAAATCTCTTTTGTAGCATTTCCACTGCTTGCTGTGGCCCTGGCCATGTCATCTTGGACTCCTGGCCGTGTCATGGGTTTTCTGTATGAAACCGATAAGCTGACTTGAAGCTGAATATTTCTGGGGAGGCAAGAGGATGCAGAGTTAGTGTACATCTTATATTAATTAAAGGTGAAGTTGTGCTTGAAAATGCACTATTCAGAGGCACTTTGACTGTAGGAAGGCAGAGCTTGGAGGCTCGCCACACTGCTTCACTGAGCAGTGGTGGTGAATGTCCACGTGCTGTCCAGTGTGGTGCTGATGGCTTAATTTAAGACTCTGCAAATGCTTGTAAGACCTTCCTGAATGTGAAATGACACAGTGGAGCAACGTTGGCAGTGCTGTTCTGCTTTGGCTTATTTTTGACTGGTTGGCTTAAACCGTCCTATCCACTGCTGTGGCTTTTTATGATTCATTTTTAGAAAGTGCAAGCATGGAAAGCTGTCTGCCTGGCTTACTTTGCTGATTATGTCCAAGATTTTCAGTAGCTTAGATATGACCACGGTCTTCCTTCCTTCTGTCTGAAGGATGGCCGCCAGATTGAGAAGTAGCATCATCCTACTGACGCACATCCAGGGAAATCCGGGAGCTGTCTGCTGGAACAGCTGCTGGGTTTTTTTTTTTCTGAAGGAAACCAGAAAAAAAAATTAAAAAAAAATCCCAGGACAAAATTGAGCAACAGTGTGGGATACTTGAGCCACCGGTGCACAGACTGATTGTCTCCACCGCCGCCAGAATCAGACATTTGATAAGCAAGTTGGAGCAGCACTTGGGAATTTTGAATAGGGTTGAGATGTCCTAGTTTGTGAGGAGTCTTCTCAGGGCTGTGCCTGTGGGCAAATTATTCAGAATTATGATAATTCAGAATTTGAAACTTGCAGATCAGGGAGGAAGGGAAGGATACGTACTGAGGAGCTGAATTTTTTACTATTTTTAAGTGGAAAAATTCAAGTCAGCATGCTTTTAATTGCACATGATGCATTTTAATGTGTTTCCATCAGCTCATGTTGCTGGAGAGAGTTATGTCCATGCAGAGAATCCTCTTTATCTCACCACTTTGTCCAGAAGAAAGGGTTGAGTGGCTGATCTAGTTCCTGTTAAAATCCCTTTGCTGTGTTTCTGGGGAGCAGCCAGGCAGCAGAAAGCCCAGAATGATGTGAGAGCAGCAGTGAGAGCCTTTGCAGTGCTGGGGCGAGGGATGTTAATGCTGCAGGAAGGAGGGAAATGAGTGATGAAATGAGCCACTAGCACTGGACTTGCTAAAAGCAGAAAAAAAAAGTCACTCCCATCTCCTTAACCTCTTATTTGTCTCCTGCATCAGCCCTGCTTAATTATTGCTAATGAATATCAGGGAATTTAAATGAGAGAATTTCACTGAGTCTGTAATGAAATCAGCAGTTGGACAATAGAGGAATAAAATCTCTAATTACCCAGGCTGGGAGCTCAGCTGTGGTAGTATGGCTGTGTATTCAGCAGTGTTACATTTAAGATTAAGTGTCATTCTGGACAGATCTTTAGCTTAACTGGCTCTGTGGGAGGTGACAGGAATCAAGCCAGAATCCTATAGTATGCAGAGTAAGTCATGCTAGGAATTGCACATACAGCTTCTGTTTTAAAGGGGCATTTTGTGAAACATTTTGAGGATGGAAATGTTTGAATTGGTGGTCAGCGAGGAAATAACATAGCAGGGAATGTCACTAGGGTGATGCTAGAGACACGTATATAAACCATTGCAAGTGTGTAAAATACAGCTTGTGTGTGTATTCTAGCATGTGTGCTTTGAAAGGTTTATGGGCCTGGAAGCTGCATCTCTGCACTTCTTCCAGTAAAAACTCACTCAGGTGAGTAGTCTAGACAGAGGTGATGGAGGATTTCCCTCCGAACAGGAACCCAGGAGAAGCTGGAAGCTGGAGTGAGTCTAATGGAAGAGGACAGGGCTTGGGACTCTTTTTGCTTATTTCTTTTTTTGTTTTTTATACTGTAGTTAGCCAGCAGCCCATCCAAAAACAGTTGGCTGTATTAATTCTCCCTAAGTGAAAGCTTTACATGGGTGTAGCTCTTTCTTTTCTTTGGCAGCCAAAACATTTTTATTTCCAAAACCAGAAAAGTCTGGGTTTTTTTTCTTTTGGTGCCACTTCTAGGTAATGGAGCTTCAGCTAACCCAGCACTTACCAACATTTTAAATTAAATTAAAAGAAAAACTGGGGGAAAAGGGACACGAATGCAAATTGGGAAAGTGGGACAAGGGCAGTGCTGCAGCTGGCTGCTCAGATGGACAGCATGGAAAGGGCATGACATGGTGGGGGATGTCGTCATAATGTTGGAGAAAAAACATATTTTAAAGCTTCCAAGGGCAAGCTTTTAATGGAGCACCTAATAATCCCTAAACCTTGTTGCTGCAACATGCTGGTCTCCCAGAGCCCTCCACAGAGTTAGGAAGGATTATGGCCAGATATGAATATTGGCCTTGGCAGCCTTTCTACAACAAAAATTGTGCATCAGTTGTGATCTTTCCTGGGCCAGGCAGTGAGTTAAGTGATCTTAGGAGTGACCATTCCAGCACAGGGATGATGCAGAGTGGAAGTGACCATTCTTGTGAATCCTGGACCCAAGTAGATCTTCTCAGTGCTTCAGGTGGGGCTGTGCTGCTGATCTCAGTATCTGTCAAGAGATGGGAAGCAAGTTTAGTGCACAGAATCATAGGATGGGTTGGGTTGGAGGGGTGTGTAGTGACCATCTAGTTCCAACTCTGCTGCCATGGGCAGGGACACCTTCCCCTGGACCAGGTTGCTCAAATGGGGGAATAAAGGGGTGTCACTGGAGGTGCTGGACACAGAGACCCCACAGAAAGCAGAGTTCAGCTGAGGAATGAGCAGGTGCCTGTCCTCTCACTGCCTGCACAGCAGCAGCATGGGGGGGAAAATCCTCCTCATGGGCTCCTCCTCATTCTTCCCCCTTGATTTCTCTCTGAGAACTCTCCTGGGTCACAGGAGACTTTGCTATTAAATCAGCTCTTCAGATCATGTCTTTTCTCCTTCCCAGGTGTCGTGGTTTAGCCCCAGCCCCACACAGCCGCTGGCTTACTCCCCTGGTGGGATGGAGGGAGACTTGGAAGAGTAAAAGTGAGAAAACTTGAGGGTTGAGATAAAGGCAGTTCAGTAGATAGAGCAAAAGCCACGAATGCAAACAAAGCGAAACAAAGGATTCATTCCCGATTTCCCATCGCAGGTGTTCAGCCATCCCCAGGAAAGTCAGGCTCCATCATGCCAAACAGTGACTTGGGAAACAAATGCCATTGCTCTGAGCATCCCCTCCTTTTTCCTCCAGCTTTGTGTGCTCAGCATGATCCCATATGGTCTGGAATGTCCCTTGGGTCAGTTGAGGTCAGCTGTCACAGCTGTGTCCCCTCCCAGCTCCTTGTGCCACCCCAGCCCCTTTGCTGGTGGGATGAGAAGCAGAATGGTCCTTGTCTCTCTTAAAAACACTTCTCAGTAACTGAAACATCCCTATTTTATCAACACTGATCCAAAACAGCCCCATACCAGCTATTGTGAAGAAAACTAACTGTATCCCAGCCCAAACCAGCACACCAGGATGTCTGGCAAGGGATCATTTCTCCTTTTAGTCATGCTGCTGAGGCTCCTGCATCGAATCTTTCCTGGCACTTTCCTTGCAGTGTAGCTGGAGACATTGCGCAGGTTTATGGATCCCTACCCAGATTTCCATACTGGTAGTCTTCTTCTCAGCTGTGAGGTAAAAAAGCCTGGAGTTGGGAGGCAGAGCCAAACCAACAGATCTCTTCTGAGCAGCTGTCTGCATCCCAGGGGGGACAGGTTGGTTTAGTCTGTTAAAAATAAGTTTGTGCCAGCTCTGTAGGGAGTGAAATGTCTGGGTGTGCAAGCTCTCACATGGAACAGCTCATACAAAATGTGCTTTTTAAACTGCAGTGTCCTGCATTTCTCCTGCCACCCAATCCAAAAACATCCTCTGGGCTCAGCAGGATGCTTCCTTGTAAAAGACGACTGAACGTTTGAATGTGACTTCACAGCTACGGGGAGGGAGGTGATGTGGGCTTTGTGTGTTCAGTGTGGAGCTCCTATGATCTTTTTAGTATTTTTTATAATACCTAGAGATTTTTTTTTTTTTGGTAATGCAGGGCCCATTTCCCGTCCTTGATGTCCCTGGGAGCTGCAGGGGTTCCCTGCAGGGGCTCAGCCTGTCCGCTGGCTCCTTTCAGAGCTCCTTTTGCGAGGGGTGCTGTGTGTGGTCGGCGGGTCTGAGATCTGGGAGCTGAAGGAAGTGAAGTTTGTGTTTGGGAGCTGAAATACTTGAGGAGAAGTAATTGACCATAATCTGAGAGCAGATCTAGCTATGCAGAGGACAGCTCATCACCATGTTCACAGTAACGGGCTTGTGAACGGAAATGGAGCTGATGGATGTTTTCTAATTATTCCCTTGTGTTGCAAATGTTAGAGAGCCAGCTTGAAATCTCTGCCCAGAATTCAGAGCCTTAATTTGTTTGACCTTTCCACTGCTGCAGACACAGGCTCTGTGAATTGCAGTCATCTTCATTAATTTCTCTATTGTTCTGAGGATGCAAATGAGCATGTTCTTCTGCAGATACCATGTGGAAGATGGAGATACAGCTCAGTGTTGGGCAGCAGTTCTGTGTGTTTGAGGGGGTTACTGAGCCGTGCCTTAGTGGAGGGTGGTTTTCCAGACAGGTTGAGGGACATCCTGGCTGCCTGGAGCTGGACTTCTGTGTAAATCCACTGATGCAGGAGAGGTTTCTCTCCCTTTCCATGTCTTTCTTAGGAATAATCAGCTATAGCCTTTGTAGGCATCCATTTGGACAAAGAATGGTACATTTCAGATAACATATCTCAAGGATGTATAATGCTCCAGTATCATCCTCTTGGCTTGAAAATATTATTCCAACTAATCAGCCTAAAACCCCTTTGAAAGCACATATGGGTTCTGTGCTAGTTTATCAGGGAGACTTTTTAGGCTGGTTTGCTTTCATGTTTTAATGACCAAAAGATAGAGCTGTGAGGCATCTGCTGGTTCAGATGGATGTCCTGGTACCAAATGTGTGTGTCTGTGAATCACCAGTGGGTGCAGCAGTAATTTTTGGTAAGTAGGAGGCAGACAAAATTGCTGGTTATGATTTGAAGTCTTGCCCACAGCAGAGCAAGTAAAAGGGATGAATTAGAGACAGGAATAGTAGCACAGCCTTTTTTTCTTTTTGTGTGCAGGAAACCTCAGAGCATATAATAAACTACTGCCATTTTGATTACCAAAAAAGAAAAAAAACCCACCCCAAAAAACTGAAAGCAGAGATAAAATAAGAAAAACCTCAAGCTTAATGGGTTTGCCAGTAATAAAAATACATCCCAGAACAAAAGGCAGCAGAGTGTTTTTTTATATCTTGTATTCAGTACGCTGGATTGAAAAGGAATTGGCAAAAGTGTATTTTTAAAGTCCCCACCTCGCTTGTAGTTTTTCCCAGGAGGAGGAGTTGCCTTCGTGGCAGCCAGCAGGAACAGTGGCGAGTATGGGAAAAGACGTAATTAGGATAGCATTAATTGCTCTTATCAGAGGATTTATTTTACAACAGCCCTTTAATTCAGGCTGCCCCACCAGAGTTCAGTGCACTCTCCAACGATGTCTGTTTTAGTCCTGGGAGCTGTGCAGGGCCTGGCCGGGGACTCTCCAGCACTGCTTTTGACTTCAGTGAACAAAGAGCCATTAAATTACGCAAACGCAAACCTCCTTCGGGCTGTTCTGCCCAGTGGGACTTGTTTGAATCCTTATAAATACATTGAACTGACGTTGGCACTTTAAGTAAAGCCTTTCATGTCCTTTCTATATAATGAGTATAGCTTTGGCTGCAGCCAGTAATCTGCTTCCTTCTCTCATCCCTTCCCTCCCCTTCCCCCCAATTCCGAACCTGCTGCTACTCATTTAGGGAGGCTCATCCTGCTGTCTGCTGAGCTTCCCCACATCTCAGCACAGCTGAGGCATTGTGTGCTCCTGGCAGCTCTTCTGACAGGGGAAAAAGTTGGTACAGAATGCTGGTTTTCTCTGGACACAAATCAGATTGCATTTTAATGACAATTTGCTTCGTTTTGGTGCATTGCACTGATATATTTTCTCACTGAGTGTTTCAGTGAGCCCAGAAAATTACTTGTTCCTTATCCTCTTGCTGTGGGTGTGGGAACATAGCACCTTTCTAGCACTGCTGGGATGTGATGGGGCATGGGGAAAAAGCTAAATTTCTGAGTCAGCATTCCCTCTCTGCTGCTCTTTTAGACTCAGACTAGGAGTTTTTTGGTCCCCAGCACTGACAAAACTCAGAGGATCCAGCTGTACTGCACAGCAGAGTGCCTTTCAGGGATATCTGGCGCAGCTGTTGTGCTCCACCCAGGGTAACAGTCTAAGCAAAGCAAAACGCTGCTTAATCCCAAGTCACTTTTTGTGCCCACAGCTTAACTGGGACTTCCTGCTGTCCAATACTTATCCATCAGGGCTGAGGCTTGGATCGCTACAAACCAGTGTCATTACTGAGGCAGCGTAAAATGTGTGAGTGCTGGTGTCTGGGGGAATCTTGTGTCCCTCCATGTCCAGGGGCGTCCCCCGTCCACGTTGATGGGGAGGCTGCAGCTGCTTTCAGCTGATTCCTGGCAGCACTTTGGGGCTGGCTTAGCACAGGGCTTGACAATGGATTTTCCACGAGGTGCAGCACACGGCAGTGCCCGGAGCCGGCTGCCGTCCGGCCGTTCCTCGTTAGGAAATTGGACGCTGCGGTTGGCAGAGGCAGCAGCACTGCGGCTGGTGCGGATCCACCACGGCTGTGAGTCCACTTTTCCTGCCCAAAAGAGCGATTGGAAAAGCAGGCGATGTTTGCGTTTGGAGCTGTAGGTTGTAGAGCACTTGGTCGTGTCCCCCCCCGGACTTTGCTGGTTTGATCTTGCGTGCATCACAGGCTGTTCAGTTTCACCCAGGTGTGTCCGTATTAACTCAAGAATTTCAGCCTAATCCAATTTTGCTCTGAAGGGACAAGGGAGAGGTTAATTCCTGATCGTCTCCACAGACAGATGATTGATTAGGGGAGAGATGCTTAAGTGGTCCTAAGAGAGAGGCATATCCCATACTGTGGTTGGAGAGGCTCTGGGGGAAGGATTTAGTCTCCCATCTGTCCTGAGATAGGAATTGTTCCTGACACAGCTCTGGTGACCTACAGTGACCTTCAGCATGGATAACTAGCCAAACCTCTTAGAAAAAAGGTCTGTATCTTACTTGGGACTTAGTCTGGTGGGAGCTGTTCAGCAGCTCTTCTGAGCAAAGCCCCCATGTCCCCTGACCTTCTCCACTCATATCTTTTGCTACAACAAATACATTTAACACCAAACCTTCCCTGCTGGGAAATTCTGAAGCTCTGAAATAAAAGTTCATTAACACAGGACTGTAAGTGGTAGGGACAAGTAGAGAAACAAAGACAGTTGTGTAAGGTAATGAACTGTATGAAGAATTTAGGGGTTCTGGTCCAGACGGGATGGTTGGTCACATGTAAAGCAGGTGGGATGCTCTGTGCAACAGCTTCCAGAAACTTTTATTTAAAGTATATATTTAAAAAAAAAAATAGGATTTAATCTGATTTTTAGGTCAGAGCACTTGGGCAGTAATATATAATCTTGCCCACTTTTTTTATTTTGGTGAAGATGTTTGAAAGTTTGGCTGCTTTGACAGTGTAGTGTCCCTGTTTTCAGCTCTTGGATCTTCTTACTCCTTTAAATCAATAATGGAAGCCCATTTCCATATTGTCAGATAGTAACTACCCACACCTCGTGTTCAAATTGGAACTGTCTTTGTAAGTGCCTTTCCTACCTTGTTATTCCTGCTTTATCATAAATCCTCCAGTGGCCAGTGCATGTGGTGGCAATTCTTTGTGTGCCAGGCACTGAAGTAAATGTTGGTCTGTCAAAACGTGCTTTTTGAACGTGCTTTCCCCAGGAGAAGTAGGTGTCAACAGCTCCTATTTCAGTTCTTGTGAGAGTTTTTGTACTGACTATTTTGCCATCTGCCACTGCTGTCCCTCGCATAGCAGAGGCTGATTCTGCTCTCTGGACCTGTTCTGAGGTAGAAAAAGTGGCACATTTCTACTGCTGAGTCAATGGAACAGTGACACACAGCAGCATTGCACTGCCGTGTGGTCCAGAGAGAATTTCAAATGGAATAAATCCTGCAATCCTGTTAAAACCGTGCCAAAACTCTTTTCAGACTGGGCAAGTATTAATAGCAGACTGACGTGAGTTTCTTGCAGACTGTCATCTCTAGCTTTAGCCACCTTGGGCACGAGGAACTGTGAGGGGTTTCTAAGCCAAAATCTGTGAGGCTCTTTCTCTCCTTAGTGGGGAAAGGAGCTGATGGTCAGATCTCCAAATGATGTTTAATATGGTCCCTGTTTAAGCCACTGATCCAGGAACAGAAAGTCTGTGTTCCCAGATCTTTTTAGAAGAGTCACTCTTACAGGATAAGGTTGCCAAGTCTTCCAAGACTTTAATTATCACGCTGTAATTCCATCTGTGACCTTAATAAAGATGATGTCGTGAGTGGTGATCTGCTTTCATCCTCCTTTTGCATACCATGGGCTGATACACAAATGTTTGCATTTTTGGCATTCACGATTTTTAGGTTTTTCTCTTAAAATGAGAAGAGAGACTGCATGAAAGTCAAAAGAAGCACAGTCAGTTGTCAATGAAGTCGGGGTAGAATTTGCACAGCTGCCAAAATGAGGTTCGGATATTTTACTGGGTGACACAAAATAAATGTTTAATTCATAGCGCGTAACACTTTAAATAAATATCACTTGGCCACCCTCTAATGAGGATATGCTTGACCATTGACACCTCGTATTCTGGCTGTAGTTTCTCTCACTAGTTTTTACGGCAGACTGTGCATGTTTTAGAAAAAACAACATTCAAAATACAATTCATTCCGTCTTGTGTAAAATTCAGTTTTCTAACGTCATGTTTGAAACACTACATTTAAATTGTGGGTTGCAGACAGCCTTCAGGATTCAAACTGAGCTTAAAACTGAATTTTATGGAGCAATAAACTGCAATGTCATATACTAAGTCATAGCAACATACAGCTACTGCCTGTTTTTGACTAAGGACCCAAGAATTTCTCCTTCATTTTGCCTTCTTGAGAGACATTTGCTTATTCCCTGCATTCCATGTCATGCTGGACCCACCTGCATGCTGGTTTTCTAGAGGTTTAGCCTGTGCTTGAGGAGGGAAGCAGTTAGTTTTTGAGCCTGGCTGCACAAAGGAAGCAGAAGTTTGGTTAGTGGTTAGTCTTTCTCACTGCTTTTTGTTGCGTAACCAGAGCTGCTTTTTGGACAAATCAGCCGGAGAGTGAAAAGGAAGAGAAAATCTCTGGGAATAATGGAGTGGCTGCAGGAGGGCTCCCCCTGCTCCTGGTTGTAACAGGTGGGAGGGCAGAGGGAGTAGAAGGAAAACATAACCACGGCCGTTGTAAATAACAGATTTCCTAGGTAAATAGGGATTTGTGGAGCACATCCACTGCAGTGAGTTATTTGTTGCAGGTGTAGCGAGTCCCTTCTCCTCTCTCCACAGATTCTGTTTCTTACCAGGCTTTTGTCCTTTTCCTAAGAGTCGAGCATCTCTGATTTGGGGCAGCCTTAGTTCTTAAGGTGTTACCACGTTAGCACTGTGCTTTCTGGGGAGGTGGGAAGTTAGGGTTGAATGAAGGCACTTGAGAGGAAGGCAGCTCTTGAGCACCACTAAGTGCTTGGTGGGGCTGTGGGCTCCCGCAGCTTCTCAAATCAGCTCCCCCTGGTTTATGTCAGTAGTGAGACCCAGATGGTGCTGATAAACCTTTGGCTATTTCAGTTTTGCTGAAGAGGGCTTGGCAGGAGATCACACACCTCTCCCAGCATCTTCCCAGACCGCCTTAGTGAAGGGGCTGCAGCTCTTCCGTGTCATTTGTGGATGGAAAGCACTGCCCATTCTGCTGAGGAAAGCTGCTCCAGAAGCTCACTAGCACCACTCCCCCGTCTTCAGGCAAGCTCTTCCTGCTGCTTGTGTCGCTGCCAGGACTCTCAAACATCGGGGAAACCAGAATGTTTGCACTGTGAGCTAATCTACTCTTTAAAGATGTTAGATAATGTAATAAAATAGCTCAGCGGTGCATTGCAATTACCTTTCACATTTCGTCATGCTTTGAAAATTTTTGTCTTCTGAAACTAGGACTGTATTTTTAGTACAGCGCCATCAAAAATGTCTGGCCAAGAACCTGGTATAGTACCTAGGAAAATGGAAATATTCCTTTAAATGTCTTCCAGAGCTGTGGTTTCCGCTGAGTATTAAACTCCATTTGTTATGTCCTGATTACAGCCTTTGGTCCGGGTGATATATGACTTGGTTTTATAATTCTGTATATATAGACAGTTTCCTCTCTTCCTTGTCTTTTTAATAACAGAAAGCACAACGTAGACTTTTATTTTAGCATGATGTAAGCATAATTATTTTAGTGGGCAAGAGAATCAAGATTACATTCTTTTGCTTGCCACTGAGGCTTACAGATTTATAATTGTTTTGTTTTTTCTTCATGGTTATGGCCAAAAGATTCGTGCTATTAAACCCCAAACCATTATGTCAGGGTAATGGTTTCTGTGACTTGGAAGTGAAGAAAGGAAGCAAATCGAGAGCTGGCTAAGTCACCACTGGGTTTGGAGTGGATTTGACATTTGAATTTGATGTCATTCAGTAGTGACGTGAATTAGTGCATCTTTTACAAACCTGCATCATGGTTCACACAGTTCACTCCTCCTGGCATTTTGCAGCATTCAGGGCACAAATTATTAGCAGTGATCTCAACTCCTCTCATAAACTACAACCTCTTGCTATCATCTGCTCTTTTCCAGTCTTCAGTGTATCTCTTTTCCTATGGAAATTTTGAGGCTGGCATTTATCGCACTTCTTCCTGTCTGCAAGGTATCTGCCCAGCTCCTGCTGCCACCTTGAGTGAGCCATCAGCTCTTGTCACCACACACTTCTCGTGGCCATGAGCCATCTGATTCTTGTCTAGTTGCCCTCCTATGGAACACAAAGCAAGCCCAGAGCAGAGCAGATAAATGTCCTTTCAAGACGGTTCAGTCTCAGTACCAGTGTGAGTTGTCTGAGGGATGAAGATGAGAAGGATGTTGTGGGTAGGGTTGGTTTTTGATGTGGGTTTTTTGATGTTGTGGAGTTGTATTGCTTTCCCTTTACTTTAGCCTTTTGACAAAACAGAGAGGCTGGCATTTCATGGGTTGGGTGGTTTCTCTCCCATTCAGAGTGGACAGGAGGGCTGCGCCACAGGAGAAATCCAACCTGTAAGGAGCCCAGGAAGCTGGACTTCCAGGGAGAGGAAGGTTTTCTTCAACCTAATTCTTGACTCATTGCAAATAGCATTGTACATCTGCTAAGATGATGCTGTTACTCTGCTAGTGGGTCACAGAACCTGGACACTCATCCCTGCTGCCAGGGGACAGTGCCTGCTGTAGTGGGAAGGCATCATCAGGCAGGCACCGACTCTGCCAGGTCCTCAGGGTGTGGCCATGTCACTTCAGTCCCAGCTTTGAATCCTCTTTCTTAGAAATCCTCCAAGTGTGAAATCCCAGTCCTCAAGAACAGGCAGTACTTTGGTTGGAAATCAGCATAAAGCAGTGAGCAGTACAGCATGTTGTGTAAATCACATGTGTTTGTGTCCTCACCCCTTCTGAAGGGAGGCAAAGAAGTGTCGTTGGGAGTTGGTGGATTTAGTGGGGTTTGTATGTGATTTCTTTTAATGTGCTTCAAATTAGTCATGGTGCTTTATTTCCTAGGCTTCATTAAGCTTGTGGTCTGACCATATTGTGATAGTCTCTCCTCACAGTTTGCTCAATACTAGTTTTAATATCCGGATATAGATTTCTTCAATATCCTGCAATGCATTTTTCCCTGCTTTTCTGAATAATGCTAATAGTAAACAGTCTGTGATGCACCAGGCCCCTGAGCTACATTTTAAGGTTAGCATAATGCTTTCCATCTCTCATCTTTGCGCAACACAGACTCCTGTTACGTGTTGAGGTTTTTTTAGGACATAAAGTACTCAAAAGGAGGTTCTTGCTTAAGAAGTATTATGAGACAGCACAACAATGCTGCAAACTTGCCTCTTCTGATCTGAAGAGTGCCTTCTGCCTTCTACTCTCCCTCTGTCTTTGCTCCTCTCCTTTTTTACCTGTCGGAAATGTCCAACGATGCACTGTTTCCATGGAAAACAAATGCTCAGGAGATCATCTCTGTATTCTTCTGGCTTAAAGATTTGTAGAAACAAATGCTATTCCAGAGGGGAAAATAAAAGTTCTCTTTTGACAGTTCACTGAATAAAAAGGTGGCACACTGAACAGATTGAGCTTGATTTGTTGCCTCTGTTCCTGTGGCATTACTGAATTAGTTGTTAAAATTTCTGTGAAGGGAGGAAACAACTCTTTTGAAAGTCAAGAGGTCAAACTTCTCTCAGAGACAGAGATTTGTTAGCTGCTGATGTGTATTGAAGCACTTCTGGACCAGGTGTAGATTTGCTCTCGCCAAACAGAAGAAAGAGCTTTTGAACATATTATCATTGCCTTAAAAATAAAAAAGAAAACTCTCGCCTTGGGCATTTGGCAGGAGGCCAGACCTCAGAGGACAGCTGAAGAGAGACAGACAGGTTTCTAACATCTGGTTTGGGTGGGTGGATTATATTTGACTTTGGCATTCACATCAAGACAAGGGAAAGGCAGGGCTTGATGAAGAGCATGGTCCCACAGCCTTCACCACAGTCCCTGGCTCTGGGATGGGAAAGCCCCAAACGGGGATGGGCAAAACAGCCACAAAACGAGGGTGAGAATCCTGGGGTACAAGCAAAGCTCTTTCTGTAGGCTTTAGAGAAAAGTACTGCTGGATTGCGCATCCCAAATCAGGTTGTGGCTATCAAGGACGTCCCTGACAGACGTCCTTGAGCAGAGTGAGAGCTGTCCTCCCACCCAGAGCTCTGGGGGTGCCTCTGGGCCCTGCCAGATGAGCTGCGTTGAACAGTGCTGCTATTTTAAGACTCATGTAATGTGTCAGTGCCCACTTTGCCTTCTGACACGAGGCGCAGCCCCCAGGGCTGAGTCAGCAGTGGATCCCCCTGCCAGCAGCTGAGCCCGTTCCCAAACACTTGCTCTTGATAGAGGTTTCCAAGCCTGCTGTTGGCTGGGAGTTGGGAGCACCTATTTGCTCATCAGGTGCACGTCAGAGCCCGGATTAGATCAGCTCAAAACCGCACTGAAGTCGGGAACAACCCACAGTTCAGATGATACAAGTATATCTCAGAAGAGTACTGAGGAAAGGGCAGTAGAAAGTAGTCCTGTGTGTCCCTCTGAAAGCCCCATTGAAGGGCTCTGGCTCCCTTGTGGCCTTGCCTTTGTGGCCCAGCAGAAGAACACAGTCCCCATCCATGCACCCTGCCCTCCCGGGCCCGCCTGCCTCTGAACTGCGATGATTTATAACACCCCGAGGACACCAGGGCCCACTTCAATGCAGCTTTACGCTGTCAGGCTGTAAATTGTCTTGGTTCAGGAGCTACTTCAAAGCAGCTCAGGCTTCCTGCAGCAAGGAGAAGGCTTTTTGGTAAACCCAGCACAAGTCATTTGCTATTCATGAGTCAAACCCCTGAAATGTCCTGGATCAGCAACTAAAAATGGGTCATAAGTATGCTTATGACAGTAATGCTGTCTGCTGAAGGAAGCTACAAACTCCACTGGCCTTCTCCATCTGTTGGCTAAAACTCCTTCTACGTTCTCAGCAATGGCTTTTCCTCCCTCCCTGCCTTTCTCTGTTGAGCGAGCATACATGAGGTTTCCTGAAGCAGCGAGACCTTGACCCAGCAGGCAAACCCACCCAGATGATCTCCTGTTGCTCCTGTCTCTCAGATGAGTGGAAAAATGTCAATGGAGCATGGGAAAGTCGCTAATAAAAATGGCAAATTCCTCCAAGCTGCCTGGTTTCCAAATCTGGAGAGGCTGCAGTGGCCAAGGGAGAGGGAAAGGAAGCACCAGCTGGGTGCCAGCTGAGATTTGTAGGCTGTAGACTGGCAGATGGAGGGACCAAGCCATGGTAGCTGCAGGCAATGGGCACAAGTTTTGCAGTCAGGTCTGCTCTCCCAAAACTTCACCTGTGGAAGCTTGGTTGCAGCCAGCAGAAGAAAGTGTCCTCCAGGTTGGAAGCAAAGAAAAACCTAGAAAGGGACCCAAAAACTCTTTGTATGTGTGGCTAATATTCAAAAGAGAGTTCAATTGTGTTGCATGAGTAGCTGGGGAGTATTTGAGACAGTGTTATTTTTCCTTTCCATTTCTAATGCATTTACATTCAGCATAATTGCATTTATCAGCATCCACATCTCCTGTTTTAATTTAGAGCATTACAAAAGGAGCAGTTGAATATTCTTTTTGTCAGAGCTGGATGATGGATGGTGAACATCAGCAAGGCTTAAACACCCACGTGGTGGTGAACCCCTGGCTCTGACAGACCATGTGTAATGTAAGAGGCACTTGGTTACAGAGAGCTGCAGAGTAACGCTGCTTGTTCCTTGTCCAGGCTGTGCCAGACAGCAAACTTCCAGAAAACCTCAGACCATATACAGTTAGCCAGCAACACTATGTGAAATTTTTAACCATATTTGAACGAACGGGCTAACTTGGACGCGGCGAGGAGGGAAATGCCAGTCTGCCTGACAGCTCGTTTTAATAATGAGAAAGTTGTTCCACTGACAGGAGGACAACAAAAACTGTGGCTGCCTAGAAAGATGTTGCCTTTCTTCTACTTCTGAGCATATATGAAACTGCAGAGGAATGGGTTGGTCCCAGATCTGTGCATGTGCAGCAGTGCTTTTCCCTTCTTTCTTCCCTTTTCCCTTCTTTCACCTCTTTTCCCTTCTTTCACCATTTTTCTTTCCAGGGTGTTGAATCTACACCCACCCTGCCAACCCTGTCCAAATGAGTAATTAACAAATCACTGCTTTCCCCTAAAAAGTGACTTATTTTAAATATATTATCCCTTGTGCTTCCGCAAAGCAAGCAATAAAAATAGGTGACCTTTGTCGTAAGAGCTATTAATGCACAATTTATGGTGCTTTTGGGTTACAGGGTGTGAAAGACAAATTCTTCAGAGATTTATCAGCCCCCTGAATGGGCAAACCTTGCCTGCTGGTCCCCTATTGATCAAACAGCTGTAGTTTTTATAACCAAACTAGTGTGTATTGCACTCCTTTTAGATGGCAGAGACCTTGTCATGGACTGGTTTCGGCAGTGCCACGTCTATGCTGGATGATGTACATATGTTTTCCATGATGAGGCAAAGGGCAGATTTTGTTTTTAAACTCATCACAGAAGAGCAGGGAGGCTTTAAGTTGTGCGTGGTAATGGTACAAGCACTAGAGAAACTCTTGTGCAATCATCATCTCACTGTGGAAATTCTGTCTGCAGCAGCGGCGTTACCGCACAGCGCTCGTTACCATCTCAACCTTCTAAAGCTCTGCTATCCCCGAGCCAGGGCTCAGCTGTGGATCCTCTTGGGCTGACTGAAACATGTGGCTTCTCCACATGAAACAAGGGTTTGTGACTTTTTTTCCCTCCCCTCCTCTGAGCAATTGCTAAACAATTCTTTGGGCAAAAAAAAAAATGTGCACACGTTTCATATAGACACTTGAGAACAATGCTGTGCAGCTTTGGTGAGCCCTGGAAGCCGTCACCCTGCGCTGCTCCCCGTGTGAAACAAGCTGGTGATTGAGTCCAGACCCTTGTAGTCAGTCTTCAAACCAGCTCCAGAAATGGTGGCTCTGGCTGAAAAAACAGGTTGGAGATGAAGAACTGCCCTGAGCTTGCAGGCACGGGAAAGAGGAGTGAAACCCTCTGCCTCACAAACGTTGTGTCTGTACTGGGCACCAATTCTGTGGGGGTCTGTAAGGAGCTCCCTTCCGCAAACAGGAGTAAAAGGAGACGTTCTTTTAAATCCAGGTTAATTTGAGTGAGTTCCTGCTTCATTGGAGGGGTATACTGAGATGAGCTCAGTTGGTTGAACACCAGCATTGTGGGTTTTATCCCAGTATGGGCCATTCACTTAAGAGTTGGACTCAGTGATCCCTCTGGGTCCCCTCCAACTCAGAATATTCTGATTTCTGTGATGGTGATTAATGCTGACAGCAGACCTGAGCAGGAAACCCAGCACTGCCTCATGCTGCCAGCTCCCGCCCTGCTCGGAGCAGACCAGCCTTCAGCAGCGACCAACCACGGATATCTCAGCATGACCCTGCAAAAAACCATGTTGGAGCACTCACAGAAATCCAAGCCTGGAAGAGAGATGGCTGTGCCATGCAATTAACACAGTGATTCACCCTCATCTTTTCCTTTGTGCTGTTGCAAACCAGGCGACACTGGTGAGATTCAAGCAGAGCCACATTGATCTAGGGGGACCAAGTGGACTGAATGAGCTCTCTCAGAGTGTTACTTGAATGCTGGCTGGTTCTGTGTTTCAGATAACTCCACCAGCATGAAGTGGTGTGCAGCTGCCACCTCCTAGGGACAGGCCATCAGCAACTTAGAAAGGGCTAAGGTTTCAAGAGTGCCTCCTTAACAATATCCCTTCCAGCTGCTCGCCTGGCAGAGGCACAAGGCAGCAGCACCCATGGAGTGGCTGTTGTGGCATCTGGGAGGAGGGTTCACCAGCAGAGGAATTAGAAATGTTATATATTCCCAGTTTTCTGTCAGTTTTCATCAGCTGATACTGATGTGGCTGGCAGAGAAGTGCTTTTACCATCAGTTGTTAGGAGAGCATAACGCAGATGGATTTATAAATGCAGTTATGGAAGATGCTGTCTCGCTTCAAGGCTGTTCTGGCACTGCAGGTCTGAGGGACTGCAGCTTTGACACAGACAATCGAGCAGTTGGCCTTGTCTTGGGGATTTAATTCAGCATTCCCAGCTCCCTACTTGCCCCTTTCCAATAGGTATATTCCTGACACAAATCTTCTCAAGGGATCAGAAACAGCAAGCATGGTCTGTTCCCATGAAAAAGGGGCTGTGACCCTCCTCATCCAAAATGGCTCTGCTTAAGCTGGAAGTGATGAATGTCTTGCAAATGAACTTGTTTTTTTAAAATACACCCCCACCTTTTTATGTGCAGGGAAGAACTGCAGCAGTCGCTTTTGTGAGGCTGAATCTTTGCCTAATTAAATTCACAATAATCTCCTGTGAAGGCTCAAGAGAGATTCAGAGCTTTGTGCTGATGTGACTGCCTCAACCCTGTCCTTCAGTGCTGTTACTGTGACATTGTCTCCATGCAGGGCTCCATGTGCCTATTCGGGGGTGGAGGTTCCTGAAACATCCTGCAGCAACAGAAATCTGTGCTGGTGGGCACATGTGGGCAAGACTGACAGGGAGGGATCCTGCAGACAGACCCACTGGAGCCAATGCTTCCCCCAGGCTTCTTGCAGAATCTGGTGTTGGCAGAGATCTGGAGACCTGGGGTGTTGTGTGATGCAGGATCGCTCCTGTCCCCATCCAATCTGGCAGAGAGGCTGCGCTGCTCCAGCTTGGATGTCTGATGTTGGACTAATGCTGAGATGGTGGGTGGCTGCCTGGGCTGCAGCTGAAATTTCTCCAAGCAGAGGGTTTCTTCTCCACCCCCCTGTAAGAAGCAGCTTTTGGTAGCCTTGCCAAATGGACCAAAAAGGCTCATCATCCGTCATGGCTCGCAACTCCTACAAAACCACTGGATGTAGAAAGTAGCTTCCAAATAGGAATCTTTGAATTCCATGAACAAAAGTATTTCTAAATGATTACATTACTGCTTCTTGAAAACACATGGTGGAAAGTCACACAGCAGTCCAGAAGAGGTCTTCTCTTCTGCAGTGTGTGTTCAGAGGAAACTGCATCCCTCTAACTTTGTTTTTAGCATCCAAAAAATATTGGCCAGGGTTTCAGAAGCTTTCTGCTCATCATCTCCAAGAAACTCCCCTCCAAGGGTCATGTGCTGCTCCTCTGGAATCTTAACACTTCGCATGAGAAAGAGCAGATACAGGCTTCCAAGGATGAGGCTCTGTCTTTCATGGGCCTGTTGAAATTCATAATGAAAACCAAGTTTTCTTGTGCTCTGCCTGCACTGTGAGTAAAAGTGTGGAGTTGACAACAAGGAAAAGAAGTCCTGAAACACAGTAGATTTGGTGTGCAAGTAATTTGGCATCATCCCTGAGTGTGGCCTTTAAATGAGCAATCAGCAGCAAGTCGCTGTATCCCTGGTTTTGTTTGGATCTGGGACAGAGGCCGGAGAGGGAGAGCTGAATCATTTTCCCCATGGGTCAGAGCCTTAACTTGAGCAAGGGCGAGCCTTGTGAAGAGCAGCAGTTTGCACCAGGACTTGTAATTTGGAAATTATGCTGGAAGCAATGTTTGATTACACTTTCTCAGGCAATCCCAATGACAATTAGTCATTTGCACCTACGATGTTCTGCTTCTTTAATAGCTGTAGCGTAGAACATTTGTTAATGTTTAGTGGTATTTTATTTGTTTTTGTTTCTGTCAAATCAGAACCTTTTGGACGAAGACCTCGCAATCACATCCAGCTCTCCTAAGGTTTGCACAGTTAAATCTAAATATCCTAAACTGGGATGTTCTGATTTATCTGGTTTCTATATCTTCATTTGGACCAGGAGGATGAAGCTCAGTTTAATGCAGGGCCAGGAGGAGGGAAGTTCTCTGCTTCGTAGCTGGAGGATCTCAGTTCCCAAGTGCCTTGGACTGCTCCCACGTGTAGGTTTTGGGTAATGAGATCGTCAAGCTCAGGGTCAGAGGTGAGGTACACGATGCCAGTTTTGAAGACCCATTCATTTTTGCAGGTTTTCTTCTTTCCTTTGCCAAGCTGGAATTACTTTAAAGGCTACTTGGTTTGAGAAACTGTAAATGAATAAGTAATTTTTAAGCTCTTCTACTTGCTTAAACAAGAAAGGATTGGGAGAAAAACAGTTGTTTAATTAAACAGCTACTTGGTATGGTTCACAAAAGCTTGAACTCCAGCAGTAACTCTCCTAATTCACAGATTCCTTGGGAATTCAATGACCTTGATTTTGCTGTGCTTGAAACTTCCCTTAGTACTTGGCTTCCTTTCTGGAATACTTTGGAGAGGAGAGCGGTGCAGAAGGCACTGTGGGGCTCTGAGTGAGACTGACACTGTTTCACTTAGGATCATATAAGAAGAGGCAAATTTGTGTTGTACAAAATAAACTTCTTGCTCCAGAGCAGGCCTGGACTTACTGCACCCAGAGGTCACAGCTGGATGTGCCTCTGCTTCCCCAACAGTCTGCCATGGAAATTTTGAGTGCTGACTGCTCGAGGTGATTTTCTTGCCTCTCTTTATGAAACAAAGCAAAAGTGAACCAGCAGTACATGATGAAATTTGTGTGAGAAGTAACTTCTCTGAAGAGTCACATAATTTAATCATGCTCCAGAGCTCAGGGCTTCACTTGCCAGCTGAGAGGGAAGTCTGATCTGCCAGCACCGAGTGGCGTTTCCTGCATCCTTTCCTGTAGTGGCAACTGGGGAGGTTAAAGCCATGAACGAGTGGCCAAGTTCACTGGAAATGAGTGTTTATCCATTACTTCCCTGTGTTTGTCTCCACCATAATAACTCTGTCTGAAGGAGTGGCTTCAGTCATGTCAGTATTTTGCTGTGGGATATCAGGATTTAAACAGAAAGAAACCTGAGTACAGAGAGTTGTATCCAGGAGGTCTCTGCAGTCATTCTTTCTAGCAGAGGGAAGTCAGCAGTAAACAAAGCCCCACTGCTCCTTTCCCTTGGCAAAATTTTCCATCAGTTGGGCTATACTGGTGATGTAGAGACCAAAAAACTGGACATCTGTTATGGTTAATCAATGCAAAGTGGCAAAATTGTGCTAGTGCAGCTACAATTATTTTGTGCAGTTCCTTGGGATGTGGGTGCAGAAAGTCTTTCATTTCACTTCAACCAGCCAACAGGAGCTGTCTCCTTCCTTGCACCAGCTCTGGCAGGAGCAAGGAGGAGGTGGACATGAGCATCCTGTCTGGATTTGGCTGCAGAGCTGAGGGGCAGAGTTGGGGCTGTCCCAGCACCCGCGTTGCTCCCATAGGAGAACAGCTCCACACTGGGACTCACATCCTCATCTCCTCCCGATGGAGGTGCTCAGAGCTAGGTGACATTAACCAACATTCGGGCCTTTAACTAGCTGGGCTTTGTATTTAAAGTTCATCTTGGGCATTTTGAAACCTGCCATGCAACATGTCTTATCCATGATTGCTTTTCATGAGACTTGTGGCACTGCTTTTTCTGGGCTCTGGTAGCACAATCTGGAGCTGTGAGAGAAAGCCCTTGGGGGCTAATCTGTGGCTGCAGGCCAGTTTCTGCATAAACTGGTCTTATTTTTAAAGTCCATTTTCTCCAGTACACTTTTTTTTGGCCTGCAAAAGACTTCTTCATTTAAAACGAAGAACATAACACTCTCTCCTTTCAGTTGGTCTTTTGGACATGAGCCAGCAGTGCCCACAACAGCTGTACCACAGTTTAAACATTCAGTCTCTAATGGTTTGGGGAACATTAGGGTTTTTAAGGCTTCAACAGGTCTAGAGTAAATAGTGGTCAATAAAGAGTAGCTCTTCTTTGTATCCCTACGCTCTCAGTGCTCTGCACTAGAATAAAGCATGCTTAGAATATAATCATTGCAAAATTAATATCCATGAAAGGTTCTTTTTAAAAAAAAAAGAATCATAGAGAAACCTGTTTCACTAAAAGAAGAGTTTGCAAGAGTTCAACTCTCAAGACTCTGGTAACGGGCATGGGGAAGTTTGCACGTAATGTATGTGGGAGACGTGCATGTCCTGGGCTTGTGTCGCTCCCTACGTGTGTGTTTAGTGACTGGGAGGAGCAAATAAATCACAGTATTCTTTTCTTTATGCCCTTCTTCCACCCGCCTATTGATGATGTACACAAGAGTTAATTATGATTTTGTGTCTTCCTTATGGCTTTCCTGTATTGCGTGGAGTCGAAAGCCAGCATGTGCTAATTAGTAATATTTAGCGTAGTGTTTTGGACTCAAGTATGGTAAGAAATTATGTTAGCAGTGATTTGCGATAGTTGGGTATTGCCCTTACTAGTGGTTGAACCCAATGCTGGGGTGCCTTAATGGTTTGAGGAAATGAATGTTGGTGGAGCTGTCAAACGGCATGGAGGGAACTGCTCATTTCTTTCAAGTGTGTAGATGTGGGTGAGCAAACACAATCCATGTGGGGCTGGTTTCTGGGAGAAAACTCTTGGGCCTTGCAGCCTTTCTGTAGGACTGGGTCAAGTGTCTGCCAGCACCTTGGCCTGGGAAGGGTTAAATTGCTCCATTGGCCACTGGCCACTTGGACTTTGTGTACAGCACTTGGTGTCACTGTGAAAAAATAGTTTGTAACTCCTTGTACTCTCTGTAGGGAATTGATTAACCCTTTCCAGTACCCTTCTTTGTGTTTGCTGCTGGTGTGGGGTGTACCTTGGCTCCCAGAGAGGGATCGGAGCTGCAGGACCTTGGCACACCCCGTGCCTGCTGCAGCCTGCTGAATGTGAGGGGACAAGGGGGACGCTGGAGTAGGAGAGAGGGAGACTTCATAGGAAAAACATTGAACGTGCCAGCCTTGCAAGGCATTCTTCTGAAAAATAGGATTATATAAAGGCCTGGCTACTGTGGTGCTTCTCATTAGCTGCACCGCAGGGTTGGCTGGAGCACAGGGCTCGGGCAGTTGTCACCTTTTTGGCTGGAACAAGGTGGCTGTTAATAGATGTTTGAGTTGTAGATTGCTTTGTGTTGAAGCCCCAGTAAAGTCTTGCTGAGATATGTTTTATTTTCAGTTCAGTTTTTAAAGCAAGCTAGTTTTGGGAAGGGGCAAGAAGGAGTATTAGAAGTTAACCAGTCTACCCTAAGAGGTTACTCCTGAGTGGCAAGCCAGAGCTTTAAAATATGCTTCTTAATTTTAATTTGTGCCATTTGCTAGGGGTTCCTATCTTTACTTCCACTGGGAAGTTTCATAACATTTTCCTACCCATCGGTATTCTATTAAAACTTTGTTGTGTAATCTGAAAGCCTTTCTGCTTCTCATGGTTTCCTCTTCAGAATGCCCTAGGTAGCAATTTTAGAGTAAATGCATTCAGGCTGCAAGGTCTTGATTTTGTTGGGTTATAAATTCAAAACAAGACTTGAAATTAAATCCTATTGTCAGTTTTCCTTTAAATAATGGTGGCCTAATGATGTAATTTAAGAATTTTTATCTAATGTTACAATACTCCTGGAAAAGCCTCTGCCTATAAGTTGTAGTTAAAATGTCACTGAAATTGGTTACCATACGCATTTAATACTTCTAGTTCTACATATACATAGTAAGAGGATAGATCAGTGTTGTCAGTAAAATAAGTGGGTCCCACAGTGTTGGACTGATGCTGTTCTTCCTGTGTGAGTTCTCCACTGTAATAAACTGTGCTCACAGGACTTGACCCTAAGTGGGTGTGATTTGAGGTCTCCTAGAGCCCTTCACAGCAACAGCAAGGTTCAAAGTGAGAAAAAAAATTAAGCATTATTAGTAGAGGAAACAATACAGGGATACAAATGAAGAACAGTCTTTTGGGCGACTGAAAAAAACGTGTTTCTTGGGAAAGCTTGAGGTTCATTTAGTTTGGATAACTCTGCTGGACGTGGGATTAGACCAGCTAACCTCTGCCCGTAGCGCTCTTTTAAATCTTGCATGACTTCTAAAGGGACATTATACATCTCGACAGGCAGCTCATCTGAGGCCTGCCAAGGGGCCATGGCCAAGATGTTCTCCTTTGGCTGCGTTGCTGCGTAGATCCATCCATCCTCTGGCCTGGATTGCTCCCAGACAGCATGCACGCAGCAGGGATCACTTGGGGAGAGCGGGAGGAAGGTGAATTTGAAGGAGAGGGGGCGGGCCACTGGTGGTGACCCACAAAACAAATGTCCTTTCTTTCTCAGTCCAGCTGAAATTCCTCTCTCCCTCCTTTGCAGTGATTTACATTTGCTCAGATTAAAATCCGTGCTCCCCGTAGGCTCAGCTTGCTCCGTGCTGTCGGCGGCGATACGCCGAATGTCAGCTTTCAGCATGCGCACAGCCAGCTTGTTAAGATAGCTGCAATTAAATCCAGGTGTAAGTTTATCCCTAAGATTCAGTGTCTGTCCACAATAATGGGAAAAATGCAACTGAAGGCCTAATAAAACAAGACTTGTGCTGGCTCTGAGCAGCTGGTAAAGGGAAGGTTTCTGTGCCGGTGATTTTCCTTTTAGTGCTGTGTTTAGTTGCCATCATATTTGAGACATTCTCCCTGGTTCCTTTTTTGTGTTTGGCTCTTTGCTTATCTGGACAGCCCCTTTTACACAAGCTTTATTCACTGTGTTACCAGTGGTAGATTCTAATGCAGCTGCGCCCCTGAAACAGGGGTTTTTCTTCTTTTATCAAAGTCCCATACAAGATAAAAAGGAGTCAGACTTGCAGTTTTCCGTTTGTCTTGTTGTTTATTCAAGTTCTTATCTCAAATTCAGAGTGCCGCCCTGTACCTGGGCATTGTGCTCTAAATTTCCAGCTGCAAGACCTCAAAACCAAGAATGCTGTGCTCTTTTAAAGACTTTTCACCCAATTAACTGTTAAAATGTACTATATTTATAATTCTGTACCAATAACCATCACCTATTTTTAGCACGTTTCCCCTACCTCAAATCTATTCTACCAATGTCTTTGTGCCATCGTCACAGCAGAAAATGGAATAAAAGAAGAACTCTGAACACTGCCCAAAAACCTCCTTTTTGCTTTCCTTTTACTTCCATACTACAAAACCCAAAACTACAAATTTTCACCCTGTGATGTACTAAACTATAATCTATCTTATATTTTTAATGTTCTTAATTCATCCATAAGTGTTGGAAGCTTCTCCCATGGGCACAAATCAAAGACTGTGTCCTCTTGGGGTCCCAGCGAGGGTCCCAGACCCCCCCGGGCAGTTTGAGGGGTTTTCCAAATATCTTGGACTCCAACAAGATTCCACTGCAAATAACAGAGGTTGGATCCCATATTGAATGAAGGGGTTGTGTCAGCTTTGGCAGGTTGATGATGTTTGTGCTGTGACATAGAATCTACCCATGGTCTTTTTAAATTTCCATTATCTAAGCTGGTATATACCTTTGCCCTCAAGGTTTTTTTATCAGTTTATTTTCCACATTATCATCCTGATTTGTCTTTCATGATATCAGCTACTGCCTGAGCTACTGAGGGCTGTAAAGCTGGTTTGTCTGCTTTCCTAAGAATTGTGAATCTAATCTCAATCTAATCTCAGCTCACTATCTTCTTGTTTTGAAATAGCAAATGCCATGTTAAGGATGGTTTAATTCTGATGTACACATGCATCATATATTACCTGACTTCTGGAACTCTAGGAATCTTAGGTGCACTTCACTGTCCACTGACATTTTAAAATGACAGCTGTAGCTTTGCATTGCAGCACTTGAGGTAACATACTTGGCATCTTGACTGAAAAATTCAGCAACCTGCATTTTTAATGCCTAAACCTGGATTTTTAATGCCTAAATGGCATTTGAGTATAATGGAAAAGGTGTTGTCAGATTTGCTTAGTATGTACATGGCATCCCTTTTTATTGTTCTTTATTATTAATATTAAAACAATGGGAAACAGCTGAATAATAAGAGTTTTGTAGTGAACACTTCACGGTGTTATTTTCCTGCTGATGGTGTGTTGTTGTGAAGAAATGAGCTTACAATCGACTTACTGCTGAATTGTTTGGCTGCTGGTGATATCTCTAGAATGGGCTGTAGTAATCCCAAATCCATGATAGATGTTTCTTTCACCAGTTTACAATGAATAATCCTCTTAATTTCCTTGAATAGCAGCTGGTATTGCTACAACCTGTGCCTAAACCCAAGAACAGCTTATTCAGAAAGCCTTCTGGCCCTGTGAGTGAGGGGGAATTCTCTCCCAGCGGGGTTGCATGGGCAAACTTTCACAGGGTCAGCACTGCTGAGACTCTGACTTCTCCACTCTCTCTCTCTCTTCTAGATGCAGCAGCTGTTCTACGAGAATTATGAGAAGAACAAAAAAGGCTACATCCGAGACCTGAGGAACAGCAAAATCCATCGAGCCATAACGCTGCACCCCAACAAGAACCCCCCGTACCAGTACAGGCTGCACAGCTACATGCTGAGCCGCAAGATCGCGGAGCTGCGCCACCGCACCGTGCAGCTGCACCGCGAGATCGTGCTCATGAGCAAGTACAGCAACACCGAGATCCACAAGGAGGACCTGCAGCTGGGGATGCCACCCTCCTTCATGCGGTTCCAGCCCCGCCACCGGGAAGAGATTCTGGAGTGGGAGTTTCTTACAGGAAAATATTTGTATTCGGGCACCGACGGGCAGCCGCCTCGGAGGGGAATGGATTCGTCCCAGCGCGAAGCGTTGGATGACATCGTTATGCAGGTCATGGAAATGATCAACGCCAATGCCAAGACACGAGGTAGGATCATCGATTTCAAGGAAATACAGTATGGATACCGCAGGGTGAACCCCATGTACGGAGCAGAGTACGTGCTGGACCTGCTGCTTCTCTACAAGAAGCACAAGGGGAAGAAGATGACGGTCCCTGTGCGAAGGCACGCGTACCTGCAGCAGACCTTCAGCAAGATCCAGTTCATGGAGCACGAAGAGATGGACGCCAAAGAGCTGGCCAGCAGAATCAACCAGGATTCTGGGTCCTTGTCCTTCCTCTCCAACTCGCTGAAGATGTTTGTCCCCTTCCAACTCAGCAGGTCCAAAGCAGAAAGGAAGGAGCTCAAAGACAAGAAGATCAACATCCTGATCCCTCTCTCTGGGCGTTTTGATATGTTTGCAAGGTTCATGGGGAATTTTGAAAAGACGTGCCTCATTCCAAACCAGAATGTCAAGCTGGTGGTCCTGCTTTTCAATTCCAACTCCAACCCTGACAAAGCAAAGCAAATCGAGCTGATGAGAGATTATCGCTCCAAATACCCCAAGGCAGACATGCAGGTTCTGCCGGTCTCGGGGGAGTTCTCGAGGGCACTGGCTCTGGAAGTTGGATCTTCTCAGTTCCAGAACGAGTCTTTACTTTTCTTCTGTGATGTTGACTTAGTGTTTACCACAGAATTCCTCCAGCGGTGTAGAGCCAATACAATTTTGGGTCAGCAAGTATATTTTCCCATCATTTTTAGCCAGTATGATCCAAAGATTGTTTATAGTGGAAAGGTTCCTAGTGACAATCATTTTGCCTTCACTCAGAAAACAGGTTTCTGGAGGAACTATGGCTTTGGTATCACCTGTATTTACAAGGGTGACCTTCTTCGAGCAGGTGGCTTTGATGTCTCCATCCAAGGTTGGGGCCTTGAAGATGTAGATCTATTTAACAAAGTCATTCAAGCTGGCTTAAAAACTTTCCGAAGCCAAGAAATTGGAGTAGTCCATGTGCATCACCCTGTTTTTTGTGACCCTAATCTTGATCCAAAACAATATAAAATGTGCTTGGGGTCCAAAGCTTCAACTTATGGGTCCACACAACAGCTGGCTGAAATATGGTTTGAAAAAAACGACCCAAATTTTGGGAAAAGCAGCAATACTAATGGCTCAGTGAGGACAGCCTAATGTCCAGCTATGCTGGAAAAGACTTTTTTTTTAATTATCTAATTTATTTTTGGGAAAATGTTTTTTGATAATTCACTTTTAAAAGACCACACAGGATATATTTTAGAAATCATCGTTGTTTTCTTACAAAGCGCTCGTTTTGAGAAGATCAAGGCCCTTGGGTTTTTTTGTTGTGTTTTTGGTTTTGAACAAAACTGTGATCAGTATTTGCCTTCAAACAAAAAAAGAGAAAAAAAGAATTGTTTAAGAGTTATCTGACCAATCAGTGGAAATCTGACTTGAATTAGAATTTCCTTATGAACAAAAGATTGTTTCCTACTGTTTCCATTGCCATCTTCATGGCTGGGATTCTGTAAATCAGGACCTGAGCGTGCAAAGCCAAGTGACAAAACGCTGTGTCTAAATGTTTTTGGTGTGACTGCTACCATGCAAAGATTCTGCTCCTTTGGTTCAGGATTAGCCATTAATTTTTCAATTGCGTTAGAAAATCTGAGTCGCTGTGGCGATGAGAAGGGTGGTAATTGCAGGAGGTTGGTTTTTTTTTTTCCCTAATAGCTAATGATTTCAGTTTAAAAATACACTTCCACTTATTATGGGCAGGCGAGGGAAGGAAGTAAGCACAACCCGTGATCCGATTAGTCCTTGCAGAAATTGCTGTGTTTGATATTTGGTCCATACATGGATGGAATGTTTGGGGAATCCGTGGTGGCTTCTGTGTATTGTCCTCAGCCAGCGTCCGAGGGCTGAGCAATGCGACCAGGAAATGCCAGAGCCTCATGAGCGAGGGGAAGAGGCTGGGAAATGGGAATCCCTCGCAGCCAAACGACAGCACACAACGAACAATCCAAGATCCCTGAGGAGAACTTGGAAAACTCCTCAGCGCCGAGTGTCCTGCGCCCGATCGCGTCGATTTTGTTCAGTTGGTTACGTGATGTTAATGGGAACAATTATTAAGTTTGATAACTAGTTTTGTTTTGGGATTTTTTTTTTTCCGTATCTGCTAGACCGTTAATTTATTTAATATCCATTGTTTTAGGTTCTTGACCTTTCCTTGAATATCTGTTAGTCATTTTAATATTTTATATATATATATATTAGGAATGTATTGCATCTTCTCACTGATAAGGTAGTGTACATCATACTTACAGTAAATGATCTCCAAAGATTACTTTCTAAAATATTTTTTCATGAATCTTTTTTTTCCCCCCCAAATTTCTTTAACATTTTTGGAATTACTTCAGTGAGTTTAGGAAATTTTTTTTGTATTCTAAAGAGGAACTGGGGATGAGGACGCTGAATACGAGGGAAGTGTGATCCCTATGAGTTAACACCTAGCAAGGTAAGATACACAAAATAAAGTGCCTTAAAGCCAGATAGGGAACCCTGTACACTGAAACTTAGTGAATGAACATTGTCATTGAAGCAGATAATCTCTTGGGACCTATGTATCTGTAAATATCCTGCTCAGCAGAAACAAAAAATAAAAACCAGCGAACAATATATTTTTCTATCGTATCCTCCAGCCCCATTTCATCTCATTGCCCTCAGTTCCACTTTGCCTACTCTTTGGGAAGTGGAGACGAGTGAAGGAGTGGAGAGATCCTGAAGCTTAGGTGGTTGTTGCCATGTTTGAAGGGATCTTACAGAGCAATTGCTATTCCAGTAGAAAAAATAACCATTGTTTACACGTGTACGGAGTATGAACTGCAGCTAGCATAGAGTCTGTCTTACAGTGTTTGTCATTTTCTGGTGACAGTCCCAAGGATGTAGGTACTTGGATGGATTCAGTGCATGGAATTTTTTTCTTTTCCTACTCTTTTTTTTTCCTTTCTTTTTTTCTTTTCTTTTTTTTTTTTTTTTTTTTTTTAAGACTTGCTTCTAAGATGCAATAAAGATTTTTTATTTGCAATCGGAGCTGCTCACGTTGTCAGTCCATATTGTTCCACCCATCACAGGCACAGAGGTAACACACTTTATGTGAAGTTATGTAACTTTATGTAACACACTTTACTTTGTGAAGTCAGTCCAGGTAAAAGGATCTCCCTTCCAAAGGGTTTTGTCCTCTGTGTTGTGTTTTGGCCTGGGATGAGCTCAGTGCTTATTATACCTTGGCTCTGAGGGAAGGGAGAACAGACCAATTCATCAGGCTCTGGTGCTGATGAGCTGTGCCATTCCCTGGTTTTGACTTTTTCCTCCTGAAAATGTTAAAAGATCTTCTGCTGCCTGAAAATACCTGTAAGTATACATTTCAAATGCATACAGTGACAAGGCTGAATGGTGCCCTAATGTTTTGTGTATTCAAAACACAGTAAACATAATTATTAAGTGGGTTGAACACTTATTTTTTAATAGCCCTAGGAGTTGTTCAGTATTGGTGTGAGGACAAAATTAAGTCCCAAGGCAAGAATCTTAGCGACTGCAGAGGTGTTTCTTCACACAAGGGAAAGGGGGAAAAAAATCAGCTTGTGTTTGTGGTACAGAAAAGAGCTTGAAGAATATGAACCCCAAAGAACAGCACCAAAATGGGGGGGAAAAAAGCCCTGTACTGTATTTATTAACATTTATTATTATGTAGGACTTTTTTTAGCCCGTAACAGCTGGTAAAAGCAGAATGTATGTAACTGGAAAAAGCCATTTAGTGAACAGTACCCATCTGGTATTGGGGTTTTTTTCTCAGTTGCCGCAGTTCTAATTCTGTTACCAAATCTCTATTAAAAGTGAGTTTTGCACCAAGCTTGCAGGCAGCTCTTGAGGCCCCACATTGCAATTGATCACGTATTTTACAGACTCTCAGCTTAAAAGTAATCCGTTTTAAAGTTAAATTTTAATTATAACCCTTCATGACAAAGTCTAACCACATAAACCCTTTTATACTAAAATAATTTGCATTTGCTGCCCCAGTTGTAAGGAACTGGACTGAAGTGGAAAGCTGGTAGGTGCTAACCCAGCCTTGACAAAAATCGCTTCTGGGGCTGAAACATTTCATCTGCAATTTATTCCAGTTGTTTGGTTTGGACAGAAGTTTCCTTCAGGCTGAGGAGGCTGGAAAACCCTAAAGGGTTTGCCTCTGGGCCACAGCCATGAGAAAATGAGATGGTGTCATCCTGAAAATGAAGGGCATGGTACCCAGTCATGTGCTATCTATCGAGATGCTGCTCTTCCTCATTAAAACAATTAAAAATGTGAGAGACTTCTTTCCCTCTTTATTCTGGTGCAGGTAACCTGGGCTGGATGCTGTGTTGGCCGTGAGCATCCTCACAGCAATGAAACTCCCACCCAAGCAGAGCTTTGCAGCCCCTGGGCACGTGGGGTTAAACCCTTCACTTTTTCTGATCACCCACGGGTGGGGAGCTGGATTTATTAATGCTGTTTTCCCTCCTGCTCAAGATGGATGATGGCAAAAAGAAGCAAAGGGAGATAGGGAAAATGTGAGTCCAAAAAGGCAGCGAGTGCTTCTGGTGACTGTCGTGCTGGATCTGACTATTTACACGTGAAACATGTATCTGTAACTTTGCAGAGTCACAGTCCATGGAAGGGTTTCAAGTTTTGGTCCTTTGGGCACAGTGGGGGTTTATGACACGGAAAACTCAGTGACCAGCTCCAGCCCCACTTAGCTCCCCTGGCTGGATGGCTCCTTTCAGCAAAATCAGCACAAAGTCCTGCTGACCCAAATCTGCTTACTCTTGAGTTTTTGTGGAAGCCTCTAACTTTACATTGCAAATTATTATCCTGAGCCGTTTCGCATGAATACTTGCTAAAAATACTCGGCTTGCACAGCCAGTCGCAGTCGAAAGCTTTTTGGAAAGAAAATCTTACAGAGGCATTAAAAATGGGGAGAAGGTCCAGGCCCCACCGGGCTCCTCATCTGCTCTGGCCGTGGTGATCCCTTGGCTGGTGGGACACTGCTCACATGGGACCTGCTTTAAATTAATGCTTTTGTACCCACTGGACTCTGCCAATGTGAGTTGTGCTGACCAGAGCAAATTCAGGGGTTTTGATCCCAGTTGGAGCTCAAAAGCCACCTCCTTCTTGGGCTTAGACAGCCTTGGAGACAACCTGGGCTCCCCAGCCAAGGCAGTGCATCCCATGAGGAATCCTTTCCAACTATTTTCCTGGCTTTTACCTGGCTGCTGTTGCCAGAAGCATTTTTATTCCTCACGTCCGAATTGCTGCCGACACTTTCTCAGGTGTAAGAAATGTGTCCATGTCCTTTCCAAGCTCCAAAACCATCTCCCAGGTCTCCTCCAGCCCAGGAATCTCTACCACCTTCTAAATCACTTTTATGAGTGGGGTGAAAAAAATTAAAACATCAAAAAAATAACAGCCCAAATACTGGGCTGGCATGTTTACTTTCACACTTTAATTCAATAAAAACCTCAACTTTAATTGACCTGAATCAGCTCCAACATTTCCAGCAGGCTGGCCTGGAGTGTCTTGGAAATTGGGGGTCCCCCCTGTTTGGCTGGGGGTGTCAGGAGGGCTCTCCTGGGGTCCTGCTCTGTGTCTTGCTGACTGTTTTAGAAGAAGAAGACAAAAGAATAACACCACCTTTGTGGTTTTTTGACTTTTCACCTAGAGGGCTCCCAAAAGGGGCACAGTGTAAAGTAATTAAGCGATAAAACAAACCTCCAGTGCAAACAGGCTGCAATATGGGGCAGATAAAGGCTGTTTGCTGTGCCAACACTAGCTCTGCCAGGATGGTTCTGTGTGCTGGGGTAGGGCCATAATGGCCCTGGGAAGCTTGAATCACGGTGGATATTCCACTCATGGGTTGGGGATGTGCCCTGGCCTTCTTCCCACTGCCAGTATCACTGGGCAGTGATGCCCCCAGTGCTGAGCACCTGTCGCAGGTGAGATGAGCCCCAATCCCTGACATCATCCTTAACCCCAATCCCATTCCTGGTCCCGTCCTTCTCATTTTCATCCCCACCGCCAACTCCATCCCTGGCCCCATCCTCATCCTAATCTTCATCACAATCCCCATCCTCGTTCCCATCTCCATCCCCACCCCAGTCCCATCCTTATCCACCTCTGCCTGAGTTAAGTCCCTGAAGCCCAGCACAGCTCCCATCCCACTGCCGCCGGCCGAGGTAAACCAAGGACAGGCCGGCAGCCCGAAATAGCCATGATATTTCCTGTCCTTTTAGAGTTTGCTTAAAGAAAACTAATTTCCTCTGTCCTTTCAGTAGCAGAATACAAAGCAGCCAGCGCTGCCCCTTTCCCCACCTCCCTTAGAAATCACCTTATTTTTCCTTATGCTGAAGCTGAGAGCCCTCGGTGCTGTGTGGGAGGGGGAGCATCCAGCTGGTGCATCCATGTTCACCTGCTCCCCTCTCATAGGGGCACAAGGGGTGGATTTTGCTCTAATATATCAAATTCTGACAATTCCTGCCCCACTGTCCAGGGCACTGTGTGCAATGAGGCAAAGCCAGCCCTTCTTTCCTTTCCTAGCAGAATTAGCTTTAATACTCCCTGTTTTCCCGCACATGGAGGGGTTGGTTGGTTTGGACAGTCCCAGGCTGGTGGACTCTTGTTCTGGGGCCCCAAAACGTCCTGAGTGAGCACCAGGATACAGAATCTTGGTTATGGGATGCAACCAGTGGCTTGCCTCTGCATCATGCCTCCCCCACAAAAATATTCAGGCCATGCCCCAAGCTGGGATGCTGGTAATGGGCATGGCTGTTCTTCATCCCAGGGCCTGACCCTGCACTGATGCCAGCAAAGAAACAGCCAAAACCAGGAATAGGCATCAATATCCAGTTGGGAATTGAGTATGTTCCTTTCAAAGCAAGTAAAGGACCACTGAGCACTCCAGGGAAAAGCCAAGGGTGATGTGTGTGGCTCACTGCTCTTAGGAGGCAGCTGAGGAGGGAGTAAAGCTGGAGGGGAGTTTGGGCTCAGTTAATTCCAGGCAGGTCCTGTTCATCTCTCTTTGCTTCCTTTATGAGTAATTAACAGCCCTGGCACCTGCTGCCCTCCTGCTGCTGGTGCTGGGGGTTAATCCCAGAGCATCCGCTTCCCTCCCAGCACCGAGCCCCTTCCGAGTGCTCCTGCTGCTCTGAGGCTGGGCTGCGGGAAACCTGGCATTGACAAAATAAACCCAAGCTGTTTTCTTGCCTCTCCTCAGTCAGCTGAAGGAATAACCACCCCCCCACCCCTCAGGGCCCTGCTTGGGTTTATTTTTAGCACCTGAAATGAAATAGTGAGGACTGTGATATGCACAGCTCCCTCAGATTTTTGCTCCCTGGGGCTTGTGCTGCCCCTTGTTCCCAGATTCTGGGAGCTTTTCTTGTCTTTGGCTGTGACCCCATCCCTTTCCCCAGGATGCCTGATGCCCCTCACCTGTACCTGCCATCAGGAGAACAGGCTTTGCTGGTGGGAGGGATGGAAAAGGAGCACTGAAATCTCAAACTGTTTGAACTGGTGGGAGTTTTCTTAATTTTGTTTAAATGTCTGTTTATTTCTGCCCCTGGGGAATCATTCCTGCAGCACGTGCAGTGCTCACTTAATGGAGCCTTGTGCTAATGAGGTTTCAGGTCTGCTGAAGGGGGAGATTTTGTTCTTATTCCAGGGTAGCAATACTGAGGCTCTCAGCTGCTTTTGGAACCAACCCCCTGCTCCCAGGAGGTTTTGGGACACACACCCATAACTGCAGCATCTCTCCCAGGTCCTGTGAAACCCAGCTGCCACCCCCCTTCTCTTCTTCCCCCCCTCCCCCTCCAAATGACCACCATGACCCACCTGGCAAGGTGTGCAGCAGGGTTTGGAGCAGGGATGCCTCAGCATGCTGGGAAAGTGCAGTAACAGCCCCAGAGCACGGTGTCCAGCAGAACGAAGGCCTTTTTGTGTCCAGGCCTTGGCCAGGCCCCACCAGAGGTCTGGGAGATGCTCCAGCTTGCACCCATGGGCACTGGAGAACCCCACACTGGCTTTGGAAGCAGCAGAGCACCCAAGGTGTTCTGGACAAGAGGGACAATAAGGAACTGCTGTGGTTGCTCCACAGGGTGTTTCCTCAAAGGAAACCTGCAAGGCTGGATGGAAAAATGAGCCCCTTTGTAACTCCTGCTTCAGGTATCACGGGGAAGAGTTCCTGCATGTCAAAAGAATCTGGCATCTGGAGAAGGTGAGTCTGAGGTGATTAAGCCTCAGCTGAGGTGACAGGGATACACAGCAGGCACCTGCAGGCTTTGGGTGATGGAGCAGGATGGAGACAGGTGAGAGTTTCAGGGGAATGCAGCCGATGAGTTCTGTCACAGACACAGCTCCTTCACAGCTCACCCCAAGTCAGGATCAGCTCTCAGGGTGAGCTGTGACAATGCCTCAAACCCCGGCAGCCCTGAAGGGCTGAGTCACCTCCTCCCCAGCCCTAAGACAACAGGCAGAGAGCATGTCCTGGCAAGGGAGGGACATGCTGGTGCAGCCATACCTGCTTCGTGAGCTGCTGGGGAGGCACAGGGCGACAGAAATAGGCAAGGCCAGGTATGGAGACAGTCTGTACTCGTAGCCCCAGTTCCGGCTGTGCTCATCAGGACAAGAACTTGAATCATGCTGCAAACTCTGAACACCAAGTGCCAGTTGGCTTTCCAATAAAAACCACCAATGCAGTGTTATCCTGGGGAGGAATCCGTTTATTTTAAGATACATTCTGTTTCTGAAGAAGGATATTTTAGCAGCCTGCCACAGAAATGTGAACCAGAGGGTTAACCTGCCCGTTCGGCCTTGGCCAGCCTTGCCGATGCTCACACAAGTTTCTTGGGATAAAAAAAAAAGGAAAAAAAGGTCCAAAATTCAAACTGTACACCTTTATACAGGGTGCATAGCTGGGGGCACTTTTTACACTGCTGTACATGCTTGGAATAATCAAGTGCAATTGGATTCAGAGCCAATACAGCATCCCAGGCCACTAATGAAGATAAAATACAAGCTGTGGTGGGCAGAAGCTGCACAGATACACAGGCAAACTGAGCTTATTCTGTTCCTGCTGCTCCAGAGTGCATTTCCCAAGAGAAAGAGAAGTGGAGCAGAGACAGCTTATAAACCTTCCTGGTCACAGGGCTCCCTCCTCTTCCACCAGGAATTTCTGTCACACCCAGTGGCTTTGCTTTCCATCAGCTCCATTGACAAGGCAGCAGTGCCATGAGCCAGCTCACTCACTTCTGGTGCAGCATTCCTGGCAGGTTGTTTTGGGCTCTCTCACAGGAACACTGCACCACTACAGCTTTTAGGAACCAGGAATGCAGTGGCCAGCCACAGCTTCTCACTGGTTCCTACACCAGGGTGTCTCTACATGGGGACTACACCTGAAGTAGCCTCTAACGGAGTTGCAGGGAGGTGGGAAGCAGCCCCACAGTGCAGGGCTTCCAGCAGATGCATTTTCCCTAGGAACAGGGTGAATCAGCCCACAGTGCCCACGCTGCCAGCCAGCAGGCAGCCGGGATTGTAACGTGCTCAGGCTCCCAGGGAAGAGCCCATGGAGCTACTGGAGCTCTCCTGGCTGACACACACAAAACAAAAGCAGCAGCAGCAACCAGGGCATGCTGAAGGTGAGAAAGGAATTTAAAACAGGGAAGAACAAACTGGAAATCGAGCGATGAGAAGAACTGCAGCCGCCTCTGCCTCTGCTCTCAACTAGTGCAGGGGAGTGTGTGATGGAGCAGAGGAGTCGAGAGCTGGCCCAGCTCCCAGGCTTGTCCCAGCCCTGCTCACACCGGTTTCTTCATTCCCCAAAAACCGTGATGGGGCTCTGGGAACCCCACAGTGCTCACTAGCAGCAAACCAGACACACACTCCTCCCATGACCCCTGGTGTGGGCCTTGTCTCCGAGTCCAGGACGCTCCCATCTCCAGTTGAGTCTGGGATCCCAGCACCACGGGCACTACCTTCTCTTGCGCATGCAGGTCTCGAGCCTTCCCAGCTCTTCGTAGGCTTGGTAGAAAATGTCAAAGTCTCTGGCACTCCAGCCCCTCCAGACAGCCAGGCACCGCTCCGTGTTTGCATTCTCAAAGCAGCACGCAACTGTGTCCTTCGCTACAAGGGCTGCATCCACGAGTGTCCTGGGAAGGGAGAGAGCAGGGAAGGGCTTTACAGGGAAGGGCATCATTACAGGGAAGGGCAGCTCTGGAAGTGCAGCACCAGCTCATGAGCTTCCCTTCCAGCTACACAAGCTTTTTATAAGATGCAAATCCTTGAGCAAGGAGAATGTAACAGAGAGGGATCAGAAACTGTGTCACATCAAAACCAAGCAGCTCAGTGACATAGGAAAAGGTTTTCAAAGGGATTCAGGTGCCTAAACATGCAGGTGGGGGCTTAAGTCTGCCGTGGCATTTGAAGTTGCTGCTAATCTCCTGATTTGCTAAATCCACAGACTCTTGCTCCTGCTGCCAGCTGGGCATTTTCAGAACAGCTCCATCATAACACAGCTGACAGGCTGCCAAGGGCTTCTGCAGCCTGGAATACAGTGTGGAGGTGGGAAGGAGCCTGGCTCTGCCAGCTCAGGGTCTGAGCCCCTAGCCCAGAGCAGCAGCACTCAGGGATCTGTGTGATCTGTGTTGTATGTGCTTCCCTTCATCGTCTCCATTGAAGCTGCTCCTGCAGGTACCTCAGAGGGAGATGGCTGGGCAGAAAGTGACACTTTTTCCTTGCAGGGTGCAAGGGACAAGAGTCCAGCCCTCACTGGGCTCCTTCTACCATTCCAATAGCAGATGGGGAAGGCTGGTCCCAAACTGTTTCCCCAGAAAGGTCCCCAGCTGGGAGCACTGGCCACAGGACTGTCCTTGACAGCTGGTTTTTATCACAAACTGCCCCTACGAAGGCCCCTCCCTCCCCTCCCCTCTCTGCTCTGCCCTTCAAGCAGGCAGGCACTACCCTACTCTATCCTGCTGTTAAAACAGGGAGGGCCAATGGCCATGGTGCCTGGTCCAGTCAGGCAGCAGGGCAGGGCAGGTGTGAGATGTCACTTTGCTTCAACTCCACATCCAATTTGGGTTAAGCAGAACCAACCAAAAGGTACCTGTGACCAGTAAAGAGAATTCTCTCCTGCCAGAACTGATAAAGACACTCAGTTCAGAGTAGAGGGAATGGCAGGAGCCTTTGATCTCCTGTTGTGTTTGCCTGGTGGTAATGAATGATCATTTACAATCCTTAGCACTGCTTAACCTGCATTTGTTTGGACATAAATAGTACAATCCCAGACCAGTATTTAAGTGATCAGCAGGAACATCCCCACCTCTCCATCAGCTATTTATTTACTTGGACTCTCCTTCACTGTATGAAACATTTTAAATTAACGTATGTAACTGCTCTCCCCTGTGCTCCAGGAGCTGTCCCGGCCTGTCATTGCCCACAGCACAAAGGTGCTCATTTAGAGCCAGAACATCAACCTGACCCACGTGAATGCAGCCACAGACAAGCGCCGTGCTCTGCATAAATACACCTCTTGTTCTGAGAGCAGAGCCTGAGCCTGCCAAGCTGCTCTGACCTTCTGCGGAGTGCCCTCGGAGCACCGGGAGCCAGCACCAGGCAGGATCAGGCCAACTTTATCACATTGTGCACGTCCTGTCTGTGTCATTATGGGGGTGCTCGGTCTCTCTGGATTTTGCAGACCAGGCTGCAGTCACAGTGCCTTCCCCTCGCTGTCTGCCCTGCTCTAACAGAACACGCACACCTCAATGTGCAACCAGTGACTGCATCTCCTCTGGGTGGGAACTCCTTAGAGGCTGCTGGAAGCCAAGAGGAAGCTCCCAAGAGCCCTCAGAGCCTGCAAAGCCCCCTCCTGCCCCCCAGTGCCCTTGTGCCCCTGGAGCCTGGTGTGCCCAGTCAGCCTCACCCGTAGGGAGCCAGCTCCCCTGCCTTCAGCACCGCAATCACTCTGCCCCGCTGGGTGCCCGATTCCTTCTCCAGCCCGATGACGATGATGTCCCCTCCTCTCCTAGAAGAGAAATGAGGGAGATGTCACATCCTCAGCACTGGGGATGCTGTCAGCTGAGGAAGATCCATGCTGGATATCCATCCTCTGCTCCACGCCCACCTGCAGCCACATGATGTCTTGCAGGGGATGGAGAATTGCGATGCCACAGGGGCATCCTGAATTCACTGCAGTGAGATCCTGCAAAATCAGCTTCCCAGAGGTTTCCATCAGCTCCACAGGAGGCAGCAGGACTTGCCAGGGCTGTGCCGGAGCAAGGAGGTTCCCTGCTGCTCTTTGTTTCCTCAGTAGCCAGGGAAACAGGGCTTGGAGTCTGACCACCCCCCTTGTCATTCTGCTGAAACCAACCCAGCAAGGCCTTCCATGTGGCCACTGCTCAACATTATTACTTTCAAAAGGCATAGAAAATCCATGTTCCATAGTATTGGGAACAGAATTTCTTAATGGTAACTTGACTTTCTGGCCAGGTGAATCATACTGGGAAAGCAAAAGCTGCTGAATTAACCCAAGTTAATCTCATGTTCAGCCAGGAGGGATTTTGATTAAGTTGCTTTGATAAGTGACCCACTTACCTGGGGATCCAGATGAGGTCTTTTACGGGAAGAATCTTGACTGCTTGGAGATGCTCCGTGTTGTCACCTGCAGGCGAAGCATTGTGATCCGGGGAAGCCTTAAGCTCATGGAATTTCTCCGACTCCTCAAAATCTGTGGAGAAGGGAGCACTGGAAGAGCTCATGGGTGAGCTGGGCAGGCTGGAGGGGCAGCGGGTTACCCTGTTGGGAGGCGAGGAGGAATAGGAAGACACAGAGCAGTAATCTGTGAGTGAGTCCTGGTGGTTCAGGATCTGGGTGCCCACGTCTGGGCTGTACATGATGCCCACGTCCCCGGGTGGGTTGTTCTCCATCGCCCCGTGGCTGATGGGGGCTGTGGCTGGGATGGCAGCCGAGGGCTGCTGGATTGTAAACATGTCTCTGAGGGGACTGCAGTCCCCGCAGAAGTAGCGCGCACAGAGCTGGTAGGTGGTGGCATGGTACATCACCAGGAAGTTGCTTTTATCGTCCAGACACCACACCACCTCCTCCCCGTGGCACTCGGAGTTGCAGGCGATGGATGTGATGACGGAGGGAGGGCTGAAGGGCTCCAGCCTCCTGCTGATCTCCATGCAGGAGCAGTCGATGATGAGGATGCCAGGGCCATTGCTGTACCACACCTCGGCCCCGCTGTTGGTGACCTCCATGGCTCTCACCGGGTATGGGTTCTGCCGTGGGTCGTCGTCCGAGATGTTGAATTTGGACCTGTTTGCTGTGTGGGAGCACAGGTAGGAGCAATTGTCCCCTGGCAGGCCCTGGGACACTGAAAACACGGCTACAAGTCCATCTGACAAGCCAGCCAGCACCACATATGAGTTCTGCAAGAAAGAGAGAAAAATTTCATGGAATTACAGAATGGTTGGGTTGGAAGGAACCTGAAAGACCATCTCATTCCATCATCTGCAATGGGCAGGGACACCTTCCACGAGACCAGGCTGCTCTAAGCCCTGTCCAGCCTGGCCTTGGACACTTCCAGGGATGGGAGTCCACAACCTCTCAGTGCCATGGCCTCACCACCCTCACAGCAAAGAATTTTTTCCTATTTCTTTACTTCTCTATAATACAAGAGCTTTTAATCCCAGAAGCTCAACCTGCTTCTCACAATCTGCAAGAACACCAGTAACTTACCCCAAAATAGCGATAACAGCAACATAAAAAGAAGTCATTCCCCAGAAGCTGCTGCAGAGCCACACTCCTCTCACCCAGTATTACCTCTCTCTTTACTGGCAAGGGCGGACAGACAGACCTGGCAGCCTGCCCTGAAGGTTAACAAATTCAAGCTGGAGTATGTTCAGAGACAGCCATCCTGATCCTAGGAATCCAGCTGTAGAAACCCGGCTCACTTCCAAAAAGGAGTAAACCTATTGCTATCAGTGTAGGTAGGAGAGGAATGGAAGAAATGCAGTAAAAATTGAAAGAGGGAGCCAATATTCTCACAAACATGAGCATCCAGTGACTGCTCCACATCCAGAGTCTGCTGCTCTGAGAGCACTGCTCCTCCCAGGGATGAGCTCTGGGTCTGGAATCCCTGGCAGCTCAGATATCCCAGCCAAAGGCACAGAAGCAGCAGCAGCTCAGCAAAGCACCTGCCAAGTGCCACGAACAATTCTGCAGGTTGGTAAAAACCTGTCCCTAAATGTACAGATGTGCTGGACACAGCTCCAGCTCTGTGGCAATGCATCCCTCCTCCCTCATGTCCCATGGGCGGGAGCTGCTGAGAAGGCCACGGCTCAGCGACTCCAGCTCATCCCAGCAGGGCAAAATGCTGTTAAACAGACTGGGAAATGGATCTCTTGGGAACAAAACTCCCTGTGACCCTGGGTCTGTACCAGAAACTCCCCCATCTGTGAAGCAGATAAAACAATACTTACCTCAAAGGCCTTTCTATTTCCTCCCAGCAGAGAAATAAATTCTGAAAAAACCATTTTTACCCAGGACTTTTTTGCTGTTGTTACAATCTGCCTGGACTTAGCACAGCAAACCAAACAGAACCAGACAGAGCACCACAAGCTGTCACAATGTCACCCCTCCTAAGCCTCTCCACAGTGGAAAGCCCTGCCTTTGGCATGCCCAGGATGCCAGTGAGATGGGCTAAGGGCTCAGAGTCACCCTTTGCTAGGAATGCAAAAATTAAATTAAGGCATCCTTGTGCCCTTCCAGGGATCTTGACTCTGCCAGGCCTGGACAAGAGTTTCCAGGCCTAAACCCACAGAAAAATCAGTATCTTGAATTGCCCCAGCTATTGAGGGGTAGGTAGTGCAGGGTATTATTTAATTGACAGCTCTGCTTGCAAGGCTCATTCAGAGTCCTGGACAAAGAGACACTCTGCACACCAAGTATGAGTAAAACCACGAGAGCGCTGAGCCTGTATGACTAATCCAAATCACAGCAGAATTTTACTGTAATGGGAAAAACTAGGCAAGCAAGTGGAAAGTTGTGAAATGAGGCTTGGACTAACTTAGTCCAGTCCCAATTCTCTAACCACTAATTAAAAGAAACCCCAATGACCTGCAGTGCTCAGTGCCATGTCCCTGCTGCCATGTGGATCTGGTGCAAAGGCTCCTGGAAGTGGCTTTGCCAAGGAGTTGCATCAGTAGGTTGGATCATGGCATGATGCTTTGCACAAGCTGGGTTTTGGGTTACTCTTTCTTTGGAAGGGAGTTCAATTATCTAAAACTGAAAAAAACAAAGCAGAACAGCCCACATTTCTCTGGTAAAAAATGGTCCAACTTTTTCAATCTGAAGGACCCCGCACAAGAGGCATTTCTTACTAAAAATGGAAAATTTAAATTGAAATGGGAACATGAGGTATTAACTGTAATGTGGGTATGTCGTCCTGAACTGTTCCCAGCATGACAAAGGACACTATCAAAATTTTCAGAGATTACAATTTGTCTCATTTCATTTGATAGTGCTCAACTATCCAAGCATAGTCTTCATAAGAAATTATTTTGAATTCCTTGATTAGTGTCAGCCACTGCAGAACAGAAACCCTATTCCCTTTTGGGTTCCACAGGCCAAATTTCCCTGGCACTGAGCAGTCGGCATCATAACCAGGCAGAGGTGGGTCAGTGATCCCCTCCTGGTGTTACCAGTAATACCAACGCCAAATCCTAGCCTGTCTGGGATGGCACAATGGTGGAAGCAGATTGGGAAGATACTTTTACCACTGGGGCATTTATTACTCTCTGCCTTGGCTATCAGGACCTGTTTCTATCCAGCCATTGTTGGTATCTCTCAGAAAGATAAGAAACAAGGAGTAGGAATTCAAATGTTGAGAAATGCCCTCACCCTGCCACCCCTCACATGACTGAGCTTAGAGAGGGACCAGTTCCACAGAAAACCATGTCAAAAACCACCTCCCCACAGGTGCCACCAACTTGCCAGATCTTACTTGGTGCTGGTTGAGGCCAAACTCTCCTGATCAGGGTATTCCAGCAGTGACCAAAAGCAGGCAGGGTTTCAGCCTCCAGAAACCTTAAGTAACTTTCTCAGAATTCATTTTCAACGTTTGGGCTCCACGAAGAGCCAACAAAAACACACAGCAACAAAACTGCATTTGAAGGCTGTGCGCTGCCAGCAGCCCTGCCGCGCCAGGAGGAAGGGCCGGAGCGGGGCCGTGCCGGGGTGCGATGTGCGGGGATGAGCCGGCCCCAGACGTCCTGTCCTGCAGCCCAGCCACCGCTGCCAGCAGGTCAGGAGAAATGGCAAAAAATGCTACACCAGGGCCTGGCCACCTCCTCCTCCTCCCGTCCCTGCAGGGTCTGGCACTGCTGGCTGCAGCCTTTAAATGCAGCTTTTGTTTCCTTGTGTTCCAGGTTTCTGCGAGAGGCCAAAGATTTGCATCCATCCAGGTTTCTCTCTCCTTCCACATCTCTTTTTAAGAACACTGCAAACCAAGGTAGCATGGTGTCTTGGTTTTCCTTTTTTAACCTGCTCATTTGCTAATTTTTTTTTTTTTCCTTCTGAAAATTGTATTGTTTACCAAAAAGAATCATCCTGGTGACAAAAAGCATGCAACAAAAAGCTTAAATTGTACAAGACTTTTCCTTGGCGGGCGAGTTTCAGATTCTGGGCCCCTCTCGGCTGCCTTCAAATTTCCATGATGCTTCCTTTGGATTAGAAACCAAGTTTTGGAAACTATTTCTTTTGGATCAGCCTTCCCAAGGCAGTTGTAAAGAATTCCCCTTCCCAGCAACATCCCTCGGTAATTCTCTGACTAAAAGTTACCTCACATCTCACCAGCTAAAGGTTTTCTTCCCAGGGAAATGCAATTCCCTGCTCCACTGGACAGCAATGACTGTGATATCTCTGACAGAGGTTACCTGCCATGCAGTGAGTGTGACAAGTGTAAGCTTTCCACAAAGGTTTTTTGGAAGAACTGGCTGGTTTAGTTCTTGCCAGCCTGGTCTGCACATCCCCACGGCTGCTGCTCTGGCCATTTCACTGCCAAACTCATTCATAGAAAGGAGAGAGGAAAAAGTAAGTCCTATAAACTAAGAAGGAGTGAGCCAAAGGGATGTGGATTTCTGGAAGGGTAGGGTTGGGGGAGGAAGGGAGGTGTCTAGACTCAATATTGCTATTGTAGGGCCTGGCATTATTTATGACATTTTCTAGGCAAGCCGCAAACTGGAAATAGAAACCAGGAGACATAAAGCCACTCGTAACCCCTGAGGAATGGCTTTGCAAGCTGTGTGACAGTGGAAAAGCTGAAAGCAAAAGACTCCTTCGACTGTCCTGGACAGAATCTCAGGCAGCATGAAAAAGAAATTTGCCCTACACATCAGGAACGAAACTCCACGGCGGAGAAATGCTGCAGGTCCAGGAGCCAAGGAAAGCCAACAGATGCAGAGAAATCCAGCCCTGTGCCAACTTCACATCGATGCCCTACTTTAGTCCTACTTACACCATGTTTGGAAGTGCAGCAGCACACCTTACACAAACCATCTGCCCCAGATTCAGTCCGTGCAGCAATCCCAGCAAACGAGCCAGAAATGGACAACGGCTCAGGACAGGCCTAGTGAAAACCAGCAGCTCTGAGAGCTGCCCCGTGCTGAGCTCTCAGACACATCCCAGTCTGCTGGCATTTGCAAAGACTACACAGCTACCAGTAATGTTGGAACATAATTACATGTTTTCACTTGGGGTGGCTGTAAGCAAACCGGAGATAATTTAGCTCGAAAACAGTTTTTATACATCTCCCAAGACTTGCCCCAATAGGCACTCAGGTCAGATTTCTCCTGCCAGAAACGGGATGCTGGCAATTCCAAGACTAGGCAGATAACATATAACTTGTTTTAATGCCTGTAAGAGTAATCATCCATGTTACCAATAAGAGCATTACCCAAAACAGCTGTATTATCTAAGTGTTCTCATTCAAAACCAAAACAGGAGGGTGGCTGAGCCCAGATAACATTTAAGGATGACTGCACACAAATGACAGCACGCAGCCCAGGAAAACAGTGGGTACAAGAGGCAGGATGTACCCACGTCCTGCATTAGCACTTAACAAATCTCTATTCTAATTATTGTTTCATGTCTTCTCTACTTTGCTTGATCAGCCTAAACCTTGTGTTCCAGTGATGTGGAAACGCAGCTGGAAAACTTCCTTGCTGAGGAATTTGATCTGTTTTGACTATTTTCCCAGCAGGCTCGGAAGTGCCAGCTTTGGTCCCCTGACTCGGGTTCTTGCCCACACTTCTGTCCTCTGGCAGAGGCACAAAGACCTGGAAACCTTCTCCTTGCACTGCCAAAATGTTCCTGGGCATTGCAAAGTCCTTCAACACCAGCTGAGTGTGGCAGCTTGGCCCAGCAGCAGAGTCTCACTAACGCCCCTTTTCCTTTGGGTTGCTCCTTACCCTTTTGACAAGAGGCATCACTAGGAAGCAGCTCACAGTAGCAGGAGTGTCTAAACCCTTCAGTGGAGTCTTTAAGGGACACATGCCCTGCAATCCATACACAGAAATCTTCTGGTCCTGTGAAAGAGCACATAAAATTCTATAAATGCCAATTTACCTCCTTACTTTTCATATATTGATACATGAACAAGATCCAAGTGGTTCCCAAACCAGTTTTTATTTGTATTTTTTTATATCCAAAGTGAGAATTTCTGTTTTCCATGGAGAGCCTTTGGCATGTGGGTAGAAATCAGGTGCTGCCTTCCCCAGAATAAGCTGTGGGCAATATCCAAAACTCACCACAACTGGGGTTTTGCTCACATCATCCAAAAGCAGCATCTGACAACCCTGAATGCCAAAATCCCAAACAACTGAAGCAGGTTGTACATTATTTTGCATTAGTATGTCCATTCAAGGAAGCTGGTATTACATTTTATTTAGAATTACACCTGCCCCACACCTCCTAAATCTACTAGACTGACCAAGAGCACCCAGTTTGGAAACCAGCAACACTTTTCATTCTGATCCAAAAGGTGGAAATACAATGCTTTAAGATTTTTGAATTTTAATTTTTCTATACTTAGTGTAATAAAAAAAAGGAGTATTTGAGATTTACCTCTATTTTATTTTCCTATGGGGAAAAAAAAAAATCTATCTTCACAACATTCACAGCATCCATGCCAAAGTGGAGTAAAACAACCAAAACAAAAGATTTATTCAGCAGATGTGGCTTTTTTTTCCCCTCACTCTAAAACACTGAACTTCGAGTACATTTAATTTTTTTGGCTCTTTTTTCCTTTGTTTCGTGTGAAACGACGGTGTCAGAACTGGCTGATACCTAACACAGCCCTTTTTGATGGGTGGACAGGGGCTCTGGGGGATAAATCAGCCACACTCCCTCACTCTTATCTTTTTAGCTGCAATTTTCCACGGTGAACTCAAAACTTGGGTACCCGTTTCCCACCAACCTTCAAATCCCTCGGGCTTCTTTCAAACCCCACCCTTAAATGCATGTTTTCTGTCCCTGCCTCCCTTTATCGCTCACAGATAAGGACATTTCCCAGTGAACCCCTGGGTACAGACTGCTCCAACCCAGAGAGTTTCCCCTCGGAAAGCCGAGGTTCCCACGATCGCTCTGGGCTCCGGGAGGCACAGTCTGGATCTGTGTGTCAGGTAGAAACAAAACACCTGGAGACAGCAGATGCAAAGTCACGCTGCTCATCTGAGACGCCCTTTGTCTCACACTCTTGGCTTTACTAATTTAACAGGCTCTCTCTCATCGTTTGTGTCTCTCCTAATGAGGCCCCTCCCGAGGGGGGCACAGGCAATGCTCACCTCCGTGGCTGCCCACAGGGCATTCTGAAATTTGAGTTGGCAGCACAGCTTCATTCCTGGGCAGCTCATCCTCTGCACTTCCATCACTCCTTTCTCCAGGTTCACCACCGTGTAGTTCCTGAAAGGAGCAAGCAACAATTTCCTACAGCCAACATTCTGTCTGCACAGGGCTGAGGGACTTGAGGCACTTGTGGCCAAGCCATAACACAAGTGCCCAGATGTGGATGATGCCACAAGGATCTACACCCCTCCAAACTGTAAATTCCTCATTGTAAAAGGAAGAGAAAGATGTGCCACGGCTTGTCCTCTGGGGCAGATGTACAATTGCTTCTGTGAAAATTTACACTTGGCTCTCTGACTTTGCACAGGGTTATGAGGACATATGTGGTCTGTTCCTGTATCTGAGCTGTGACACAAACGGCTCCAGTTGAACAGCAGTAATTAATAGCTGGGAAGTCTCAGCCCATCTTGCCCATTAGGTTCTCAAGAGAATATGTGTTGTCAGAGGAGCATGATTCTACAGAGCAAAGATCTGTAACCTAATAAAATTATTTGCAAATATGACTAATTAATAGTTTTTTTGTAGCTAAAAGGATTTTGTTTGTTTGGGGAAGTTTATTGGGTTTGGATGTTTGAGCAATAACTGGATATTCACAACCACATCTGTGAGTCCCAGATGTTTTACCAACTGTGGCACAAGCAATCACACATCCCAAAATCTGTCACATGTGAGTAACTTGTTATTCAGCAGTCTCCAGCAAGTGGATTGTCCAGACAGGAAGCAGATTCACTGAGATATATTGCTGTGAATATATGGGCTCACAGATAAGGACATTTCCATGTCCATACAAGGTCCTGCCCCCTGGGAGTGCCATGTGTTTCACCAGTCCAGCAGGAAACATTACACTACCTGCACTGAACAACTGACCAGGTACCACAAATGGTAAAACAAATAGTTTAGGAACAAATCACATGCCTTTCCCATTGGCTTAAGGGTTACAATAATGAACACATTAATATAAAATTCAGATCAGTTTGTGAACGGTTCCAAATAAGATTGAGGCCATAAAAATCAGTAGCATCCATAAAAATGAACCTAACTAGCCGCAGGTCACATGTGGCTGAGCAAAATGCCATCACCTCAGTCGCAATTTAATAACATTTTAAGCACATGCCTTCAGTCCAGAACACATTTTACTGGCAGCGCACACTTGGATGCACACACAGCTCCAGGCATGTGGTTAACTCCCGATGATTGCAATAGGATTTAAGCATGTGCTTAATTGCTTCGCAGAAGAGAGATGGAACTGCAGCCTCAATTAGGAAAGGTTTAGTGTTAAATGGCCTCATTAGGAAAGGCAGAACACGTCTGTTCTCATGTGCAAATGCTTCATCCTGTGTGTGTGAATCATTACACTGCCCTAATCTTCTCCTCATATTAACTGAAGCAGAGTTAAGCTCATTAAATATCCTTTATAAAGCAACCACTGTTCCCAATTAAAAGAGTTTGGGAAAACAGTGTTCACCGTATTCTTGGCATTCATCCAAGTTCACTTTCACCTTCTTTACCTCCTTCCCAGAGGCAGAAGCGAAGATGCTGAAGGATTTTTTTACTCAAAAAGGAAAGAGAAAAAAGAAATTGCTAATATGAGCTGTCTCACCTGGTGTCCTCCTTCCCATCCCAGAACACCACCGTGTACTCCTGCCCTGGGGAGCAGAAGAAGGAAGACTGCTTCCCACAGGGCAGCAGGTACATAAACGTTGCAAAGGTAGGATCTTTCATCTGCCCGACCACAGAAATGGCCAGGGGACGCTGAGGGGGAAAGAAAAGAGAAAGACACATCACACAAGATGAAATAAGAGAACCATAATAAACATGAGGTTCAACAAGGCCAAGCACAAGGTCCTGCCCCTGGATTGGGGCAATCCCAAGCACAAGCACAGGCTGGGTGTCCGTGGGCCTGGATTATATTTAAGGTTCCTTTCAACCCAATCTGTGGTTCTATGATTGTTCAGTAAAGCTTGGTCTGTCATTCTCTTACACATTTTACTGATTCATTTCTTCAGGCTTATGAGTTTTGGAAGCTGACCCATTGCGTGACAGCATGTAGCTGTTTGGGAGTCAGGTTGACCTTTGTGTGAAAGACAGCAGCTCTAAAACACCAATCGAAATTAATGAAAAATGCAACGCAGCATAATCCTTTTCTTGTACTTTGAAGCTTTTTCTTCCTCATATCTCCTTTTGTATCTTGGGGATTTTGAAGTCTTTGTAGTTGCACTCACAGCACGACACTGGAGCCATTTCTAGAAATTATGGGTAATGTCTTGCCCTGGTGAAATCAGCAGCCTAACTGCCATCGACATCAAGGAACCTTCAAGTCCCTTCAGATGTCTAAGGCCACATATCTGTCATCATTTCATTCATAAAACTCTTATTTAAGTCAATAGAAATTCTGGGCCAAATCAGCAGGAGGGGTAAATGGGCAACGGAGCTGTTGTGCTGTACCAGGAGCAAGCTCAGCCCTCCTGCACGAAGAGGGCAGCCAGCTCAGAGAACACGGGTCAGGAGGGTGGTCTTGTACCTTTTCTGGCTTAGTGTCCCAACACTCCATCATGAGTGCCTGCATCCTATAGAGCTGCACCTCCTCGGGCTGCCCAAGGACAGGACGGATCCCTTTGGACAGTTTCTTCGCGATCTGGAGCTGGTGGTGTCCCAGCACAGGCCGCTGGCCAGACAGCAGCTCATACAGGACCATCCCATAGGAGAACATGTCCACCTAGAGCCAGAAACAGAGAGAAAATCAGGGCAAGGCTCTGTTGGCACGTGGAGAGGAGAGCCAGGATGGCCACAGTGGGAAAGCCAGTGCTAAGCCCATGCATGGATGAGGGAATTGAGCCACAGAATAGTGCCAGAACCCCAGTGCCATCACAGGGCTGCCCCACAGACACCCCCCAGTCACCTTCTCGTCGTAGACGATGCGGGGCCGGATCTCGGGGGCCTGGTACCCCGGCGTGCCCTCCACGCCCAGCGCGCCCTCGTGGAACGACTGCCGCGAGATGCCATAGTCAGAGAGCTTGATGTTGATGTGCTCCCTGACGTCCAGGGACCACACCAAAATATTGTCTGACTTGAGGTCACAGAAGATGATGTTCTTCTTGTGCAGGTAGGCCAGGCCTGTGACAATCTGGTAGGCTATTTTGTGCGTCAGCATGTGTCCCAGCGGCACAAAAGAGGACCCTGGCAAAAAGGAACAGCCCATCTCCAGCTCTTGTAATTGCCATAACTGCTTCTTCTTTCCCCTCTCTCCTTCTCTTTTTAACTCCAGAGCAATAACTGACAACCATTTAAAACATCACTCAATGTCACCATTTGAAATGACACTGTTTATGTTACTATATGTGTCTGACAGTCCTATTAGATTCTTTTTTTAAACCCTTTCACTTCTAGGCCACTAAATCTTCTGGTGAAAATTAGTGTTTGACTGAAAGTTGACATGAAGCCAAGGTGCCATGAGGGTCAGATGGCCTCAACTTATCTTGGAATTAGTGTTGTTTATTTGACAATGACAGCAATACAGATAATTATGAGATAATTTAGAGTACCAGACACCCATCTGCAGGGGGAAGAACACAGCACGATCCACGCAGCATTGAAGAGAGATGCACTCCATATTAATTTACAGAGAAATTGAAAATCCAGTTCTCCAAAGTAGTTTTGAGAATCCTGAGCATCGATTTTTACTAGCTTCCCAAAAGCCCAGTTTAAGAACAATTCCATCCCTCCCACTTCCCTTAGTCTGGAAAAAAAAAATCCCCTCCAGCAAATCAAGCAGTAATTTAAACATTGCTGACCATTTGTCACCGGGAGAGGAGTGGGGGGAGAGCCTGGCTTTACCTTTGGAGTTCTCAGACAAGACAGTGGTGAGGCTGCCCAGCGGGGCCAGCTCGAGGGCAAAGCAGAGCGGGTGGATGCTGATGCCGATGAGGGACACGATGCAGGGGTGCTGCAGGGAGTGCAGCATGCTGGCTTCCTGCCGGAACTCCGAGAAGTTCTTCATGGCATCCATGGCTCGCAGGTGCTTCAGCATGGTATCTGGCAAGACACACAACCCCTTTCTCACTGCCCAGCTCAGGAAATGAGTCACAAACTGTTTGGGAGGTGATCACCGAGCAAGGGCTGCAGGAGGAAGGCAGCTGGTGGGATTATACTGACAGGGAGGCTTTAAGTTGAATCCTTATGTTGATGCACGTGCCACTAACAGACACTGGCTATAAGCAGGATGTATCTGGTGCCTCAGGAAGCAAGAGCTCCCTTGGTCCTTAAACACCAGGCTCAGGTGTCTGGCACATGCTGTTCTCACATATCCCCTGGATGACTTTGGAAAACTCGTGCTGTGCTTCTCCCAGCAGAGTCTCTGTGTAGATGGCACATTGTAGACCCTTTGCTGGAAGGGCTCTTCCCTACGATTTCCCAACTTCCCCGCCAGAGGAGAGACCCATCACAATAATGGTCCTGCTGCCACAGCACACCACAGGCTGCTCAGGCAGCCTGGCTCTTCCTGAAGGTTATTTGTCACTGGGACAGAAGCTGGCCTCCTCCACAGCTCAGGGATTCACCATATCCTTCCCTGACAAAAATGAGGAATGTGAGGCACTTTCCCCTTTCCTCTGTCCATGGACTGAGGCTCTGCTGGAAACCTGGTCTCCACAGGAGAGCTCGTCCCTGCCTGGAGAAGCTGGTGGGCTCAGAAGGATTCCCAGTTTGCTTTCTGGAGCTGCTGGCACAGATGGAGTAAAACACTAATTCAGAGGTGGAGACCCACAAGTCCTTAGTGCAAACCCACACTTCTCATGGCCAAATAGTGTGGGAACAGGAGTTGAAATATTGCCTCCCTTCCCAATCAAGGGTTCTGCCTCGGCACCCTATGAATCCACAGACTGACCTGCAGGAGAGAAGCTTCCTGCAGTGCCAGTGACCTTCATCACTGCAAGTGCTCATGAACAACTCGTCAGATGCATTCTCTTCCTCCATTGAAACCCATCAGTTTTGCTATCTATTTCCATGCTGTATTTAAACAGGTGTTGTCAGTACTTTGCAGACTCTTTGGTCTTAGCTTGGGATCCCAGATTGCAGGAGCCACTTCCCGACACCACATCTGTGCACTGTACCTGCAGCTGAAGTGGGAGAACCCTTGCATTTTTTAATCTGAAATCTCTTCACAGCCACTGGTTTTCCTTGGTATCGTGCCTGATATATAACAGTTCCACTTCCACCCTGGCCAAGAACGTTGTTTTCATTTTCACTGCATTCCAGTTTGCTATTTTCCAGGAACAGTCTGCCAAATAGAAATTGGGGGTTTTTAATTAAAGTTTCAAAGACATTGTAAATTCATGTTTTTAATGTGATTTCCATTTTTGCAAATGCCTAATAGGTTCTTGCCTTATCTACCAAGAGGACTGGATCACATAAACTACTTTGGTCATCTCAATGCACTCCATGTTGGCTCATGTTGTACAACAGATTTCTCACAAAAAAAAGTAATTTGAGCAAAGAAGCACAAAAGGCTTTTTATTAATTTATCCCAGAAGAACCAAATAGATCTGGAAAGCACATAAGCTCCTTTTCCAAGCAGATGACACAGGTACTGATACTTGTACCATTTATCTGTATTAACGATTTTTTTTTGCTTCATTTACCTCCTGTTCCTCTTTTTTCCAGCAAGGCAGGACAGGATGTTTATGAACAGCCCCATACTCTGAAACCTGATTATTCAAATCAGCTTAGTGTTCCCAGGCTGCAATTCATCATTTCCCCACTCTCCCTGAGACTACTTTTACAGCTGTTCACACTTCAAACATCTCCACTCGCTTCACACCAGCCAAATAAATCTGCAGGAGATAACAGTGTGAGGAGGGCTGGCGTGATGAGCTGATGGGGTGTTTGCCCAGAAAAATGACCCCAGCAAAGCAACAGGGGCCAGTGAGAGCACAGAGAGCTCTGACAGCAGCCAACAGGACAGTTTGGTCTAGAGGTCTCATGATTCTGCACTGGGCACTGAAAGGTCTGAGAGAGCAGAGTCCCCTGAGCCAAAGGGGACACTGCTCTCCTGTCCTGCCTGCTCTCAGGCCTCCTGCTCTGCACACCAACTCATAAGGGGCATAGGACTGAGCCCATCTGGGAATGCAGTTAAGCAGCTTAAAGATTTGGCAGTGCTGCAATGGGCAGGGAAGAGCTCCTTCAGCTGTTCAGGGCTGCCACACACCCAACACATGCAGCAGCCCTCAGCCGAGCAGGAGCCCCGGCTCAGTGTGAAGCCTCCTCTGGTGTCCATAAACTCACTCACCTACAGGCCCTTGCAAAATTAAGGCCATTTCAGTGCCTTGTGATGCAGCAGCACTTCCTTTTGGTTTTCCACATTAAAATCTCCTTTTGTGGGATCCCAGAATGACTCCAACTACAGAAAGTTCTGGTCAGAGCTCTGGGCAATGCAGGACAGCTGTGGCTTTAAAGAGGGACTTTCACATTGCACCACAGTGATCTCAAAGGACCCCCGGTGTGATGACTCGGTCAGCACACAGCTATTGTCAAAGCAAGTTGCTGAACACCAGGAGCGCAGTTCAGGATGAGTTGCCAGAGCACGGATTGAGAGCAGATGGATTTGTTTCCTGCAGTCAGTATGTCCCTCTAGCAGAGGCGACTTAGGAAAAGGGCCCAACCAAACCACACAGGTACACTGCAACTTAATCAAAGGTTGTCACGCATTACCTGGCAGGAAAATCAGTCATGAAAAGCTCTGGGACCAGCTCTTGGAGAGACACGGGGATGTCAGGGTGGTTAGGACACGTGATGTAGTCCAGTTCGATGGCAGTCAGGACACAATCCTCCATGTTAAAGTACTGCACGTCCTCTGCCTTTTCACTGCCCTCACCCTGCTCTGGCCTGGCAGCTGCACAGATGTGGCAGGGCACATACTGCTCCATCAGCAACGTGCCATCGCTCTCCATGGCTGTGAGGGCTTCAAAGTGAGCAAACAAACAGGAAACAATGTCATTCACACCAGCTAAAAAGGAACAACAGCTCCGAGTGCATTCCAATGTCCGCAGGCACAACCTGGATCCACTGGATGGAAATGGTCATGCTCACACAGCAGCACAGGGTATTGACTGGAACAGAAAATAGCTTTTTGCAAAGTATACAGAGACAGTGCTGGGGAGACAGGACGGTGGCTGTAACCCAACACCCACCCTGCTCTGGTCACAGGTAATGCACAGGCTTGCAAGGAAAAATGTACTCAGGACCAGCAAAAATTAGGAGTATGTGAATAAAGCATTGGAGAGACCCTTCTACTTGCTGGGTGTCTCTGTCTCTTCCCAGACTGCAAACTGCCGGATGGCTTGAGGTGGGAATGGGGATGGGAACAGGCTGGGAGGTAGAGCATCTCAGCTCAGGCTGAGCACTCACCTGCAGCACCCAGGCTGGGAACACAGCTCCTGCGGGCTCCCTCGTGGGCAACGTTTTCAGCCTCTCTGAGGAAAATGTGGATTCTACCAGACTAGGCCTTTGGGAGGTTCACACCTCTCCCAAAACTACAGAGGGATTTTGTGGTGACAGGCTCTGTTAAATGCCCACAATTAGTCAGGGTGAACACAGGCTGCAGCCTTTGAAGTCGTGACTCTTCTCAAGCTTCACTGATTAACTTTAGCATTATTTTAATCCAAAGGCAAATAAAATGTTCTTTTATCTTCAGAACATGTAGAACGTGAGTATGTGAGAGTGCACCACTGTTTCCTCCACAGAGCCTCCAATTAAGAGACTTTGGCACTACTTTCTAGACCAGGGTAGGACAACAAAGAGCACTTCAGATTTTGTTTTGGTTTCAAACGAAGTGTATTGGGGTTGCAAACAGCCCCGCTGGGTAACAGCAGGATCTGTGCTGAACACAGGAAAAACAGCTGCAGGAGTCAAGGAAGCTACCTTGGCATGGAGTCCTTGGCACCACATTCACTCATGCCTCTCACATCAGAATTTTATAACTCATAGAATGATAGAAATGATGGGCAAATTCTCATCCCAGCTGATGCCAAAACGAGTTCAAGGGACAGCACAAAGCAGTTTGGGTCAAATCCTTCCCCTGCTATGAGTCTCTTGAACTCCTACAGGTCCTGTTTGATCTGTAATGTTTCACCTGTGCTGCTGTGACAGACAGACTAGAAAACACAATGTCTAGACCAAAGGGTGTTGGCAACTAATCTTGATCTGTCTGCAGGTTTATTAGCTTTTATCAGATGTTATTGGCTTGAGACTGTCAGAGCCTGAGGGGTCTTCAATTAACACACAATATTGTGCACCTGGAGAGCTCTGTCAAAGAACCCTCTGTTTAAAAGACATAACACTGCACAGAAAATTACAGTTGTTCTCTTACCAGGGAACCACTGGTCTATCAAAGAGTTGACATGATCCGTGATGAATGCCATGGCTGAAAAGTCTCTCACTTCTGACTGGGAAATTATTTTAATTCCACCACTTTTTTTCTTTTTCCAGTTCACATCAGAAGACTCAACACTGTGTGAGAAAGCCAAAAGACAGACCTGTGAAGCTTTTCTGAAGTATCAGTGTCAACAAACTTTCTTTCTGGCAGGAAACCTGCGTTACATAATAACACATAGTTCATGAGTCATCGAAACACAAAGCAATCTAGCTTCGAGGGCGATTCTCAACTCAGTCTGTTCTGCAAATGACTTTCAGAAGAGAATTCTTGCACAGAAATGCCGGTTCCTCACAAAGGATAAATGTTATAGAAGGTCAGACCTAGGGAAAACTGTGGCCTAAGTGAGCTGAGTATGATGGAGAGTTTTGACAGAAATGCCCCATACAGAACGATGGAAGGTTGGGAGTTGTACAATCAGTAACAAAATTCCAGCGGAATAATAATGATATTTCCAAAAACCATTAGGAAAAGTTTATGAACATCATTTTTGCACAATTCCCATGAAAGTGTTAACTCCCCAAAATACACAGGGAGATAACAGTATGACCACTACCATGGTCCAGAATTTAAGATTCCAGCCTGTGGTGTGCAGTGTCTGGGTTCAAGATTCTATTGAGCTTGGAAACTGGGGACGGTCACTGTTTCCTTCTGGTCTCCAACCAATGCATCAGCACCAATGGCTCCTCCCTGTTTTGCCAGGGACTGAAGGAGAAAAAGTCTTAAGTGCCTGCATTTGTGAAAGAACATGGACAGGAGGTTTCCCCAGGCTTGCAGCCTGCAGACACTCTGCCTTGGCCAGGTTAAAGCAGTTGTCCACAGTCCCTGCTGCGCAGAAGCACCTCCACTGACCTGCATTACTGCCATGCAGTGGTGAAATTTTAGGATTCAGTGGAAAACTCACTGAGGTAAGGAAATCTTTGCTTGTGAACATGCATGATTTTAAGCTGGCAGAGCCCTGCTCTGAATTTCACTTTCTGTTCTCAGGCCTCTTTCAATTTGTGGCTGCAATAGCAGATAAGGTAGATACATTCAGCCCTGCCAAATAATCAGTTATTTATCATTTTTGTCAGCAGTTGTTACCAGATGAGTTATGTCCATTAGAAGAGCCTCCTCTTCTCCTGATGAGTGAGCACATAGCCTGAGTCAGGCCCATTCATCTCCATTCAGCTGATGTGTTTCATACACTCTATTAGTCCCCTGTCACACATGCTGCATTATGAACACAAATTACCTAAGATAGCCTCCATCAAAGGTAACGAACAGACCTTCCTGCCAGTAAACAGTGTGAGTCCTTTTGACTCGGAATGTGCTGCAGCGGTTCCTTTGGGTGCCTGTGAAGCTGTAGATGGTCACCTTTTTGTTTCTTGTCTTGGTGTTCTTCTTGTTTTCAAAAAGCTGAAACAAGCAGAAAAGCATGAAAATCATTAAACTGCTGAATTTTCTCATATGGATGTTTTAATCAAGCAAGAAGGTGATTTCTTTTTTTGGCTTTCACAGGTGCTGTTGTGCGTTTTCCAGTAAAAGTGAGCTGTGCTCATATAAAATTTTGCGATGGAATGGAAATACATGTGGTAAAATTGATTTTTCCACAGTGGAAATCTTTTTCATGCCACTCAAAAAAGAACAATTTCATATCAGTGCACAAAGCTAATTCTGTAACTATGACATTTGCCATATTTATTCTGCATTTGCAAAAGTCTTATAAACCTAAAGTACTAAATGTTCTAGTGAATGATGAAGTCTGCCCTCAATGCAGAGAGTTAACTTTTCCACCTGTTTTAGTGGGAGGAAGATGGCTCTTCTCCAAGACACTTCAAACCAGCACTTAGAGCAAAATGTATTTCTGTTTTAAAACCAAAAAGTTAATCTGCAGGACTCTGCTGTACTCATTGCTCTAACATTTATTTGCCTGCAGACAGGTCTGACGCCTGGCATCCTTTCCACTCCCTTCATGAGGACTGGATGAAGCCCCTAGGAAAGGTGCTCTAGGATTATGTAGTGCCCAAGAGGATGTAACCAAGGGCTTGCCAAGACAGCCCATTAAAAGAGGTACAGTTATTACATGGTTTGAGAAGCCTGGAACACAAAGGACCTTCCAAAAACAGGTATCATGTTTTCCACACTCTGTACATCACTGACAGACCACAGTTTAATGGAGAGCTGCTAAGAAGATATCAGAGCAGTACTATAAATATTTTGCAGGTATTTATTACAGTTTCAGATAGAAACTGCTGCAAACATGTCTGCAACAACATCAAAATTCACTCGGTTCTCAGAGCCTTGCAAACACTACTTTAATGTCACTTACAGCACTTGCACTAACAGGGTGCCTCATTAAGGCAACAGTCTTGTAATTTTCTTCCCATTTAAACCCACAGAGATTCAGATATCTGGCTTTGGTGGAGCTATTCCAGATCTCCTCTGGCAAAGCCGTCAGGGAGTCTGGCCTGGTGGAACGGTCATGGACAAGAGCCGCAGGCAGAACTCCAATTACTTGTAACTGGAAGATGCTGGAGGAACTGAGACCATCCAGGGGATCATGTTATAAAGAGGCTGTGGAGAACTCGAGTTTTCTCTCCCAGCGCCAATTTGTTGTTCTCAATGACACCTACTGTAAAAACAGAATCAGATTTTCAGTGCAGAGCCTCGTCTCTGCCTGTTTATTCAAATAATGTTATTGAAGTCTTGACAGAAGTGAGCGAGATGTGAAGAGACATCCCACTTACACCGAACCACTTTAGCTGTCTGCTTTTGTTTGCAGACAGACACAGTAACCTACCTGGAGGTCCATCTCTGCCAGGCTAATTAACATCCGAGCTATGAACCTTTGCCAAAAGCCAACAGGGACAAAACTCATCTTGAAGACCCTCTGGACGGTGTTTGCAGTCTGGTGGCAGAGCCCGTGGATATCTAACGCCGGCTTGGTAGGAAGCAGATGAGGGAGGAGGTAGCTGAAACACATCAAGTTCAACAGCTCAGATTTTAGCTACAGCTTTTAACAGTGAGTACATTGTTAGCAGATAATAGGGCGATTCAGTCTCCAAAGAGATTTTTAATAGCACAGCCTACTGCATATAAAAAAGATTTTAGACTAAAGCTTTGCGGCAATACATGGAGAAATTAATTTATACTATGAAAGCAAGCAGAGGCAAAACAGACATTACATAATTCAGCCAGGGCTATTGGAAAGGGCTAAAATTGATGTAATGAGCATTTGTGTACTCACAAATTAAATGCACTAAAATATAGGAGCCATTAGAACAGCTGTGATGTCGGGACTCATTTTTTTGGTACTACTCTGCCCTGGTAGTAAGAAGGGAATTACAGCTGTGGAACAAGAGATCAATGCAAAAACAACCTCCAGCACCTTAGGTTCAGTAAGTCCAGAAGGGGGGGAAAGGAGTTCCAGGCTGCAGGGACTGGGCTGCTCTGTCTCAACCCAGCTCCAGAATGAGAGCACCTCATGGGTCAGCATGACAGGGATTCCTGCTGCTCCATCCTGCAGCTGATGGACTCCTGCCACATCCCTAACAAACCCCTAAAGCAAGAGCTCACATTGCCAGGCTGTTGCCAGCAGAGAAATCACTCGTCTAGCTCAGATTCCTCTGCAATCAGATTATTAGGTACTTTGCCCAAGTGTGAAGGAGACTTGATGTTATCGGTGCCTGACCTGTCAGCAGTAAGAGAGTTATTCTGGAGTAGGGGACCACCATGTTTTCAAATTATTTTCAGATCTCCCAGTAAGCCCAGAATATTCACTTGTCCTGGTCTTTAGTATTTGGGAAGTTAAAACTCCTGGAACACTGGAACTGTTTCGAAAACCATGAGCTTATGGCTTTCAATACTTGCCAGTAAATCTCTTGTCAGTGATACTCTTCTGTACCAAACACATCCCAGGACACCTGTACAATCTAAAATGTTATTTGCTTATAAGCAGACACACTGCTGTTTTATCAGTGTTGAGCCTGAGAAAATGTGTTGGCATCTGGGGCTCATCGTTGACGGGCACAATGACAGCAACAAGGCATGTGGCCAAGAGACCTGACCAAAATAACACTGGCAGGGACTAGACACAACCAGAACTAATGCTGGGTCAGAATCCAATCCTTTAAAGCCTCTCACATTTTCTCTCCAGCAGCTGCAGTGTTCTGTAAAGCCTGAAATATCAGCTCAGAAAAAACAGCCACCATTAGACAACAGCTCTCTCCATATGTCACACATGATGACATATTACATGATCAAATTATCTGTTCCATGAAACATCTTTGGAATGTAAAACTGGCAGAAATTTCAATTATAAATTGCAGTAAGAATGGTCACGCTTTTAACTGTATTTTAAGAAGCAGAACACAGCTAAGATACATGCACCTTAGGCACAAAAGGAGGGCAACAAACTAAAACTTCTTGCTCTATAGAAGTAGTAGATACATCATCAGACAGTCAATAAATTTTCCTCAGCATTCAAAAAAGGGTCTAGGAGTGTAAGAAGGGCCAGTGAGGCCCTTCTGGGCCACAACTATCTAGTGGATTATAACACAGATGGTGATTCGACGCTCTTGAACAACAGCCAATGCAAATTTTGAAAATATGTGAAACATGCCCCCATCCACCCTTTCAGAACAGAAACTGGCAGCTGCTTTCTCTACTGACTGCATAGAAACCCTATCTGGCAATCTAGACAATAATTGCAGCAGCACAGTAACAAGTAACTGCTCTGTGTCTGGCTAGTACATTAAATTAATCCAACCTGCTATAGCTGCAGCCCGTCAGTGGGAAGAATATTCTGCTAATGTGGCTTGGATCGCTCAGAAAAACATTGGGAAAGCCATGAAAAAGCAGTTTCCTTGTTCCCGAGGCAGAGACAATGTAATTGCCTTGGAGAAAAATGGCAGATAGTGACAAGGAGTCCAAAAGGCATTTTGGACTAAGCAGAAACATTGCTGCTTTATCTGTGTTAAGCCTGAGAAAATTTGTTGGCATCCGGGACTGGATAAGTGACAGGCATAATGACAGCACAGAGAATGCTGCACTTGTGCTGGCATTCAGAGCTCCCGAGAGGCTCAGGGCGATGCAGCCGCGCTGTCCTGCAAGGGCAAGGAAGTGAAATGCAAATGCCACATCAAAAGTGCAATACAGCTCTGGTCCCACCGCTAGCCCAACAACAGGCTGTCGCCAAGCAGATGGGAGAGAGAAAAATCGCAGGGAACTCTGCCCAGAGGAAAAGGGATCGGGGGGCAGAGGGGAGGAGGACTCATTAACATTTAAAGAGAATGAGGTTTCTTAGACCATTTCTAGGAAAACTATTGATCAGCACCTATTGAGGTTAAAAATCGAGAGAATCACGTTGCTGCTGCAGCTACGCTTTCCTGATTTCACCACAGGAATAAAATGCTACTTTCAGGGCTGACACAATCATTGATGACTTGAAGTTTTCTGCCACACTGAAGTGAGGATCTTTCACTGGGAACAGATGACTCCAGCCCATCTATATTTCAGGCCTGGCAGCCGTGGCCTCATATCCTCTCCCGGCTGCAGCTGCGCCGGCTGAGCCCTTACAGCTTCCACCTGCTCGTGGCCACATCCCCGGCGGTGTCACTGCCCCTCCGGGCTGGTGGCTGAGCCTGTCACCAGCCTCAATGCACCCAGTGGACAAAGACTGCTCTGGGAAAGCTTTCACATGGGCTGGTTTGGCCCAGAGGATGCTCAATTCAGGAAATACAGCCCAAATGGATGAGTGCCTTCCATGACACTGTTGAAAGCTCTCAGATATTTTCTCAGCACAAGAACTCTGTCAAGACAACCACCTAGAGTGGCAAAGCCTGTTAATATCCACTGACTAAATGGCCATTTTCCTCCAGTCTGACTGAACCTCTCTAATTATCAACATACCTGTTATTGGCCACAGGCAGGGCGATCTCAAACTTGGCCAAGAACTGGAAATACTGCTCCTCGGTCTGCTCCGTGAAGCCCGTCCCAACCAGCAGCATCCTGAGGTCTTCTGCTCTGATGACTCCATTCTTAGCTACAGACTTGGAGCTCTTGATGTTGAAAATCCTCTGTAGACACTCTGAGAGCCAGACAGGGTCAAGGAAGTAGAGGTTCCTCAGGCCATGGCTTGTGTCTGGGAAGTGCAGTAGCGTCCCTGTTTCTATGAGAAAATTAATGGCTGCAAAAAAATAAAGAATTGGAGATTAGCAATAGACCAGCATTAGGAAACCACAGTGCAGAAGAGTAAGACTATGAGGCAGTTTGTGCAGTTTTATGCATTCCAGATACTCTCTTGACTTGGCTGTGTGCTGGCTGTAACATCCATGTGAGGAGTGCTGCTATCTGACACTCCACTTGTAAAACCCACATCTCACTTCTTCACAGCCAGTGTTTCTGTCCCCATGACACCTCCCCTTCACCCTCCTCCTGCCATCCTCACAGGGAAGGGCTCTCCCTGCCTCCATAAAGATCACAAGACTGGGGCCCTACAGAGAAGCCAGACTTGAAACTATGGCAACCCTCACTCTACACAGAGCAGAAATGAGACACAGCTTGTTAAAAAAAAAAAAGAAATCGGTAACCTCAGACCATCCTAGAAAGTTCCCAGTCCTGTCCCCAAAGTCTCATTACTAATTTTTTATCTTACGAATTTGCAAAGTGAACTCTAACTGGTGTACTTTGTATTTACTATTTGTGGAATATTTCAAATGGACACACACATTAATTTCCAAGAAATGACTGGTCTGCTCTGACCTACCAGTTTGCAAGTCCTCATAGTCTTTGATGTCATTCCCAGGCGTTCGCTCGATCATTAGTTCTATTTGTCTGTCTGTTAAATACTGTACATCATCATTTTGACTTCTTCTATGCTGTTCTGCAAGGACAGCTTCTTGAAGGCTAAGGTAACTCCTTGGTATCTGCAAGCCATGTGAGAAAACCAGCAGGATCAGTACCAGCCAGCAAGGGATGAACTGGCTGCCATCTCCCCTTCACAGGGATCTTGCAGTGCTGTCTTTTCCCAAAACCAGATTGCCATCTTAAATATTCACATGCCTCCTGCATCAACAATAACTCCTAAAGTTCACCTTCCAAGCCCCCCAAAAGCTCTGCTTTGGTAAGGATCACCAAGAAAGTCCAGCTCTCACCAATCTCCCTGCAAGTTTCTGGGAGCAAATTGAGCTGCCGACATCCTTCATGTTGCAAGTGACATGAAAAATCAGCTGCCGCAGTCCCTCGAGGCCTTCCAGAGTCTTACACGAGAGCTCACTGCAAAAGTCATGCAAAGGCAAAGGTTATCAAACCTTATCAGCACTCTGGCTTCCTTTCCAGGCTCACTTTCTCTTATCTCTGACTGAATTTCCTGTGTCAGCTGAATGGGAGGAAGGCTGTCAGTGGGTATTTTTAGCTATGGAGAAAACAGGGAGTCGCCTGGAAAAGATGTATTAGGCCACATCTGTATTAGCCCAACCCCTGCTCTGCCTGCTTCACTCACTGCACTGCTGTCCCCTGTGGACTGTGATGTCTGGGGATGTCCCTGGCAGCCTGACCAAAGTCATCTCCCTCTGTCCCTCCAGAGCCACACACATCCTGAAAGGGGCTGCAGGGAGGAGGAAAATTCTATGCCCCAGCAGCCTCTGGAGACAAGTCCAGTTCTCCCTGCCCCAGATCAAAGAGGCAGGATGATGACTACCAGACACCTTTTCCCACCCTCATTCCGGTCCTTTCTCAGCTGGATCCTGCAATTTGGGAATTGATGCTTAGATCCTAAAAGCTGGCCTTCATTATCTCTTTAACAGCTAAAAACCTGCTCTCTTCAACTCCCACCAGTTTCAGTCTTTTTGTGGGTTGGATAAGAACAGTTCTATTCCACTTTCCCCAACAAAGGGTCTTTCTAACTGATCCTACACATGTTCCCAGGGCAGACAGAAAAATCCTTCTCAGCTCTCCATGGCACTGGGAAGTGTGCAACTCACTGGGATGCTGGAGGACCCTGACCACTGATAGAAGGACCCAGAGTCATCACACAAGGATTTCACACTCCTCACACTCCTCCAGCCCCAGAGCTTAATACCACACATATTCCAGGTGGGTGATAGTGTGTGGAGAGGCACAGGAGGGAGGAGGTATGAAATCAGGCTGGGAAGAAAGGGGAAAGGAAGGTGCAGAGGAAAGTGCAGGATGTGTGTCAGGGTGTAAGAAAGTCCCCTGGAGAAAGAATGATAAGACACTGTGTTATGATGCTCTGTGGTGATGGGAAAAGACACTTGAAGTGACACAAAGTTTTCTTCTTCTCATGGTGAGTCTTTGAGCCTCACAGTGGGTCCCTGGTGCTCCTCCTAACGGGGAAGAGGCGGCTGGGATGCCTGACACAGGCTGGGATGCCTGACAGCGCCTGCAGAGCAGTGCAGGGGAGGTCGGCTGATGCCTTTGCCAGGCAGCAGATGGGAAGCGCTGGGGACATCACAGCGCCCTTCCTCACATGCCAGCTGCCACCTGCTCTTGCCCCAGGCAGAAGCATTTTCATGTTGTCTGGTGCCAGCCTGCTGCATCCATGTTCGCCCCCTGACTCACAGACACGCCTCCTTCCCAGCCAGAGGAGATGGATGGCACAGGCTTGGACTACCAGGGGCTCGGGGGACTGACCCCTCCTTGCCCAGCTGACAGTGCCACGTGAGCCGTGTTCCCACACCAGGTACCACCCACGGCCTCCCTTCAACAAAGCCCCTGGCACCTGCCCTGTGACAGGCACACTCTCATGCTCTGCAGCATTAATTAGTCAATCTGCACCTTCTCCCCTTGAGACTAATGTGTCACCAACAAACAGTAAGAAACTTGAGAGAAGCAGCAGCAGTAAACAGGCTGGTCAAGGTCACGACTTTGGAGCTTCCAGCTCTCAGACTCATCATCAGCCCCCTGAGCAACACTGACCTTCTCTCTCATTATAATACATTATCTCAGTCAAAAATAGATGAAATGCAATGCTGACGAGTCTCTAAATTGGTTCCGTTGCCAAGGAGATCAAGTATCTCAAAATTGTTAAAAATGTCATAAAATAAAGAGTGAGTGACTGAACTTCACAAAGGCACAAGTACTTACTGCAGGTGCTTGAAGGTGATATCTGGGAAGCCAGTTGCTCTGGATCCAGAGGGAGACCGACACAGAGCCAGGACATATGCCCTCAGAGTTGCTATCCTCTCCACACGGAATTTTGTTTCAATCAAATCAAGGTGTGTTCCTACCACCAACACCACTGAGTTCGGAGCCTTGGCCTGCAAGAGAAAACACTGCAGTGATCTCATCCAGATTACATCAGTGAGGACACGTGAGAAGTATAATATTTAAGGGGAGGGAGTAATATAAATTAATAAAATGGAATATATACATATATATTTATAAAATATATATGGCAGCTTGACAACAGCTACAAGTGATCTGGATATTACTGAAGTTCTGCAGAGCATGGCTTAATCATTTGCTGCTACTGCAGAGCAAGAAGCTTTGAGTTTTTACATCAGGGTTTAACATAAAGGGAGTTGCCATGAGTTAGCAAAATGAAGGGAACAACGTCTACCCAGACAAAGTTAACTTAACCTGCAGCCAGACGAGCTGATATCCTGAAAAAGACTAGTTACAGTCTGGAATGGACACCTGGGGAAGTGACACAAACTTTTTCACTGAAGGTATATGGAGAGGTGAGATAAACTTCTAGAAAAGTCTAAATCTACTTAATCCTGAATCAGAGCAAAGGAATGGATTAGATGATCTCGTGGTTTCTTCCAACCCTTCCACAATTGTATTATGACCCTGGAATGTACGCAGATTTCAGGGAACATGCTGCCAAATTGCACAGGCTTAAGCAGGGATCACTTGCCCACAGAAGAATATTCAGAGGCAGAAATATATCCTTCTTGGCAGGTAATCCATTTCCCTCTTAGGATGCCCACTGAAATCTCCCAACCTGAGTGACACCAAACAACCCCAGGTTGACCCAGAGGTGGTGGCTGCACCAATCCACACCAAAGGGCCCCCTGGCCCAGTATGCTGCTGCCTGGAGGCTCATGGAGAGCACAGGCACAGGGTAGGATGGAGAGATGTTCCCTGGTGTGTTCTCCCAGAACCCAGCAACCTGCAGCTCACTGACTTCCTCAGCACAAGGGAGTATCTCAGAACTAACAGCACTTCATTCACCAGCCTGTCTTTCCAATTTCTGGTACCCCCAGCACACTGTATTTCCAGCAAATTGCACAGGTTAGAAATCCAGTGTGTTTAAGATACTTCCCATTGTTTGCTTCAAAGCTACAATTTCATTTGTTCTCTGCCAATTCTATTGTAAAAGATCATAAACAAAGACTCTCTTGTGGTTTTCTCCTTTCCCCATCACATCTACATACAGCCCTCTTCATTTTTCCCTACTTTTAACCATCATGATCATATTTCTCTGCATTTTTCCTGATGCTACTAAGGGATGGGATTTTCCTGTGCATGCTGGGATGTATTAAGGACACATCATACATTTTTGAAATATAATAATTTTCCTTTCAGCTTTGTTACCTACTTTGGCTTTTTGATTGCTGCTGACCATTAATATTTTGACATAGACAAGATGTTTGTTTTTTGAGAGGCAACCATTTTTGTGCATTTAATGTTAAGACAATTATCAAATAATAAACAGTTCCAAACAACTATGAACATGATATTACAAAAATCAATCCACAACAAGGAATTCACTGCAGCTCACAGCCTAAATGAGAGCTGTTTTGGAAATACTCTCTCGCTTACCTGAATCTAAAGTGTTAAAAATACAACCTCAAGACTAATGTGTGTCTAACCCACACAAGAAAGAAAATGCTTCAAACCCCCCTTGGAGCACAGTGTGGTCAAACACTAATTCCAAAATAAGTACGTTCAGCCTTACTTAGCAAGGGTTTATAAATCAGCTTTTGTTTCGTTCTCTGCTGTGTGTGAGGGAGAACAAAGCAAATGATAAATTTAAACCATTAAATATAGCGATACGCCTACAGCGTAATGGAAAATGAATTCCAAATGCTGTGCAAAATTCATAGCTTGGGGAGCTTTTAAAAGCAGAGCAAAAAGAATCTGCAATATCACATATCTGTGTGCTGAGCTACTACTTGATAAATAGATATCCCAGAGCCCACCAGTGGCTTCTTACCTCAATGTTCAGCAACCAGAACTGTAAGTTTGCCACAGCTTCTTCCCCCAGTGCCAAGTTCCAGACCACTATGTACAATGCTTTGTCTGTGAAGAAACACTGATTGACTGTAGACATGCTCGCTGGGCCTCCAATATCCCAGACATTGAACTCCACTGAATCAACCTACTTAGACAAAGAGAAGTGTTCAAATCAAACCGTGGCAGTAAATCACTGGGAGATAATAGCTGAAGTATAAACCTACGCCTGCATAATGTATGACACAAGAAGGGGTTCAATGTCCTAATTGTGCCTCCAGGAAAGATAAATCAACAAGCAATTGTTAAGCATGGCTACCACTTCCCCACAGGAAATCAAGACTAATTACTTGCTGCTAAAACGATAGAGGTGCCCTTGATGCTGGTAAAACTCCAGTTAATGCTGTGGATTCTCCAGTACAAACAAGGATCTCATTCTGAGCCCTGTATTTCACTGCATCTGGAATAGAAACTGTTTCATCCTTGTCTGTGCCACGCTCGACAGGACCATTGAAGCTGCTTATCTGCCACTGCTGTGGGGAACAGGAAACCCCTGCTGAAATCACTTCCACTGAGCTCAGACCGAGCTGAGCCAAGCAGAAGAGAGATGCTCAGGAGATGGGAAGCTTCTCAGGCCTTTCATAAACGCCTCCTACACATCTCTCCCAGGCTTCTGACGTCTGTGCCACGCCAGAGATGGGCCAGAATCACAGTTGCTGTGAATCAGACTCACTGATTTCTGGGGGAATGCTTAAATGGAGGCCTCTCCAGCTCTGGCTCTCTTCCCAGTATCCCTGCATCCATTGCTCTGTGCAGCCCCATGACAGCACTAAGAGGGAGCCTGGGTCTCTGCTCATTCAGGCTCCCAGTTGCAGCAGGAAGTACCTGCATACCTGGGAAGCTCTGTCCCTAAATTACTTGGCCCTGGAGAATCAAAAACCCTGAGATTGAGCACAAAACGAAACCCTGCTCTAGCCACCATCCTCAGAGCATCACATAACACCCAGTGGGCTCTGTTTAGATGTCTGGGGCCAGGTACTGACTGATCCCACATGAAAGTTACCCTATGAGAGTTCAGCCAGGAGCTCAGTATCTCAGCAGGGCTCTGATCCTGTGCAATCCGTGTGAACTCTCCCAAAAACAGCTGTAAGAACTTCCATATTGTTGAAACCAAGCCCTAGCCAGCACAAGGACTGCTTTGTTCATCCAAAAGATCTTCAGCTGTGAGTGTGTGTGTGGACAGACAGACTCTGAGATAGGGATAAAAGCCCGTTCAGCATCTTGATCCCACTCCAGGTCTCTGGTGCTGTCTACGCTTTTATTCAACTGCTCTTCAACACAAAATGCACAAATCCCTTCTCCCACCAGTCTTCCCTTCAAGGAGTCAGTCTGTGTTGCTGTTTTCTTTCTGTCTCTGGCCTGGCACTCTTTGCTGCAGAACAGCTGAACTCAGCAGGCTCCTTTCCCCCTTCCAAAACAGTCTGGTGGTCATGGCTCTCATCTGGGAAGGAGGAGCCATGAGTTTGCAACCCCTCAGCTCTGACAAGACCTCAGGACCAATTCTGCATCCTCTAATCCCTGGACTACTCTGCAGGCAGTGGACAGAGCCACCTACAAATGCTTGGATTAAATCAGTGCTCTCCAAATGAGTTCAGTATGACATACTTCATGAATGAGCCATCCTGAGTTTTGGATGTTTAAGATAAACCTTAGACATCCCTGGATCACACCAGAAGTCAGGCATCCTACCTTTCACCCACATTCCACACCTAGGACAGTTCTGATATGAAGGAAATCCAGCTTTAGGTACTGATGTCCCAAATGAAAGGACAATCTGCTGTAGAGAAGCTGATTTAAAGCATTCTCTCAAAATTAGTGTCCACTCAAGATGGGAGAGCCAGAATTTTAGCGCCAGAATTTTAGCAGCCACGCTCTCTTTAGAATACAGCTAGTCAGGAAAACAGAACTGCCCTCTGGTACCAATTGGCAATGAAACAGAATTGCAATGGGTGTAAAACCACATCACTTGTGAGGTAATGGAAACTGCTCTTTGTAAAAGGACAACTTCAGCCCAAAGGGACCCTGCAAGGCTCCAACATCCTACTGGGGCTGAGGACTTCTGACCGCTTTTCACCTTTGCCTTGTGCCCCACGGGCTTGGGGAGCTCCCATTTTGTTGTCCGGATGGTGGCATCGCTGTGCATCATCTGGGGCACCTTTCCTGTCTGCAGGATCTCCACCAGCGTGGACTTGCCCTGCCGGGGAGGGCCAATGACGATCATCTTCATCAGCTTGCACTTCTCTGCCCGCCGCAGCTGCGCTCGTAAATACGCCAGCACTGTCTTGGGGCCTGTGGGGGAGAGAACGGGCTGGAGCTGGGGACTGCAGCCACAAACACTCTTGGGGACAGCACAAAACCCACTGCTGCACACACATCAGCTGAATTCATGCTTCCCCTGCAGCTTCGCTGTGGGCTGAGACAACCCAGAGAATAAACAAAGAAACCTCCAGCAGACAAACCTGAGACAGAGACCCCGGGAAAGGTCACTGCTCTGAGGCTCCACAATGGAGCACTGTAAGGAGAAACAAATGCTGGGGCTCCTATGCTTCAGAAGCTGAAAGGAAACATAAAATACTAATTTAGTATTGGAAAATACTCGTTTTTTCCTTCTACTTTTATGTTTCCAGTTAAAGTTAGATTGAGGCTTCAACAGTATACTGTTAGAGCAGGAATCATTCCTAATAACTTTGTTCCCACAGGATTTTCTGATTAAAATGCACAAAAAAAAAGATAGCATTGTAATAGATCCAAAAACCCAGCAGCTCACAATAAAGTTACTTCAATGGGACTGTGACTGCTGATCCTAAACATTTCAGTCTTTAGAGAGACCATCTAAATATCCTAAAATATACACATTCAGGAAGCAAGCCACAGAATTTATGCATACTGCAATTGAAATATTGCATTTTTTAGTCATCATTTCAAACTGTGATCTGTCTTAAATTGATCATACAGCCAGAGCTTAGCACCGATTACCAAATTTGTAAATATGAGTAGGAGGTTTCAATTCCTGTGCAATTCCACTTAACCCCAATGAGGGCTCGAGCACACACTGTCTGCTCCTGCCCCGGACCATTAAAAGGGAGAGATCTTATTGTACGTTCATTCAATTTAATAAAGAATACACAGCATCAGCCTTACCCTCTTTTCTGATCTCTGCAGGAACGTTACTGATATTTAGTTCCTCGATATCCAGCTGCCAGAGATTAGCCAGCTGTCCAAGTTCTGGAGGAAGCTCTCGGATACCAGGGTTACTGTACAAAAACAAATAAATCTACCAACAACCAGGCTTTGTGTGTAAGTAGCTGCTCTCACAGACTCTCAGATTACGCTATTCTATCCTTGCAGAAATCTTCCATTAACATTTTAATAAGACTACTCAGCACTTTAATAGCAATTTCCATCCTAAAAGTGATGTATAACCTCAATATATCCTCAGAGGCAGACAAATGTAATCATCTTCGCTGGATAGTTGAGGAAATAAAGGCAAAAATGATGAGTTATTGAATGTAACACTACAGAAACTGACAGCAAAAAGCCAGAATGAACTAGAGGCATGTTAGATTCCCAGGCCTGCGTTCAAAGCAGTAGATCATCTTCCTTAATTCAAAAGAGCAGCTCCCTCCCTGCCTAAAGCAAGCGATGGGCACAGTTCTAACAAGGGGCTGACTATTTCCATCTTTATGACTTCAAAAGTACTGGACATCTAGGGTGGGGCTCCACAGAAGACTGGTCACTAAAACAACATGGAAATAACACTGCAAAGCTTTTCCAGGACATGGACTTACTTTCCTAAATAAAGCTCTGTTAAACCTTTCAGAAGGCAAACGGACTGCGGGACAGAGTCCAGCTGATTGTCGTTCAGATAAAGAACCTCCAGAGAATCGCTCAGAAATGCTGGAAACTCCAAAAAAGGACCTGGAATGAGACAGGAAACAAATTGCACCTTTCAAAAAAACCCCAATAAAACAGGCATCAAGGCTCTGAACCATGAGTTTCACCTGAACTTTGCAGGCAGGACATGAGGTCATGTCCATTGGCAAGGACCACCACCAAGCAAGAGTAGAAAAGCAAATAGCCTTCAGTGACAATCAAACATCAATGTTCCCATCTCAGTGTCCTAAAATCACTGTGTTGGAAGGTAACAGTGTCCAGGACATATGGACAGGGTGCTGAGGGAGGAACTCCTAGCCTGTTAAAACAACTAAACATCAGGGGATGAGTGGCACCTTATCTCTTGCTGTTGAATACATGATAATATCTTGTGAACTGCCCACATTGCAGCCCAACAGATGGCACTGAGAAAGCATCCCATGGGCACAACTGGTTCTTAACAATATTGCCTGAGAAAAATGAGAAGCCAGACCAAATTTGTGTTCAGGCCCCCACATTGCATCCAGCAGTAATTTACGGTGGGTCAAAGTCAATAAGAACAGAGAAGAAAACCCAAACTGCAGCTGACAGACTGATCTATGCTGTCTCTAAAACATGCTGGTGTTTGGTCCTCTGTTCTGTTTTAGACAGAAGGGTTCAGGGCACTTCCTCCATGCCTGAGGAACATCTTGCCTATCTTGGGAGCAACCCACGCAATAGGAGCATCAACTGCATGGCTGTGTTGTTGCTGCTGGAGAGGTTCAAACAAAGGGAAACGCAGCAGGTTCCAAAGAACATCACTTCACTCCACGGATGACTCCTGAGGTAGCAGCACAAAAAGCTGCCATGGATTGTGTTGCTGTATTAAGGATGTCACATTTATCTACCAAGGAGCATCCTGAAATGAAGGAAAAGCAGGGAGATTTTGAGTCTGATAAGGAAAGTACAACCAGCACCATCTGCTGCCGCCGTGGTCAATCAAAGCAACTCCCTGAGATGCAAGACTCTCCTCTCCTCAGGGATGGGACAGTTCCGCTTCCACCAAGATCTTCTTCCATTACAGAGAAGACTTGAGGAACTGTAACTAGACTTAGCCGAAAAGAAATTTTAAAAAAAGGAAAATGGAAAAGGTTTTCTCAGGAGAAAACTCCCCAGTTCTAATATTAACAGCACTTCCAGCCTGAGCTGTGATCAGAAGAGGAGTAAGATAGAGCCCCACTGTCTGCAGGGGTGTTTCATATACGTGACAGGACTGTCTGGTGTGGGCAGTGTCACAGTCCGCCTTTGAGTTTTCAAATAAAAAAATCATCTTTGGGATTATTTTAGGAGAACAGCAGTCTTATTCATGGATGCGATTCACTTCCTTTCTGGTTCATTGCTGGACTTAAACTTTGCATTGTTGCTCCTCAGTAGGTACCGAGGCATAGACCGATTTAGTCCCTCTTGGACACGTAGGAGCAAACACCTAAAATAGCAGCAATATTGTGAATTCACCAAAGAGTCCCAGGTGGAAAGGAGTGTACTATATTGGAAGCAAGCTCGAGGTGTTTATGAATTGTAATTATTTATTCATGAGTTATTTATGATTTCTCTGGCTTCAGCTCAAATTTTCTTTTAAAGAACTGTAGAAAAATTAAAACAAATCCCATCTTGAAAATTTATTTTTGGATGAATAAATGCTACCAACACCACATGCGTGTGCAAGGAGTTATTCTCAGACTTATCAATCAAGTATAGTGAGCATCCATAAATTATTCTCTTTAAATAATCTAGACTTAAGTAAACAGCTTTGTTGGTAAATCATATGAAAACCTGTCCACCCCCACCTCACCAGGAGACTTCTGTGAGCAGCTGATGTACTCCAGCTTCTGTTTTCTCTTGATGTTTAAATTCTTGGCCACATCCTCTCATCTCACCAAGCTATACTTGGCAGAGGAACAGAGAGAAAAGGATGAGCAGGCTTTGCTCTGCCTCTGTGGCTGCTCGACTGTGGCACCAGCCAGGTGGGTTACTCTGTGCCCCCCCTGCTACCTTAGGCCACCTGAGGCAGCTCCAGGTTGCACCAGGGAGCAACTTGCCACGGCTGTTCAAATGTTACTGATGCAGAGCCCATCATCTCCTGCTTTCTGCAGGGGGTTATGCTGGGTTTGCAGCATGTAGGGATTTCCATTAGGACAGCAATTCCCTTTTAGAGCTGGTTTTAGCTGCCTTTGCCTGCTGGCTCCTGCCCTTCTCTCCCATTTGGGAAATGCTGCTGTAGCATTTCACAGCAAAGCTCTGAGGACGTGTCAGACTCCAAAGATTCACAAGGTGCAGACTCCTTTTCCAGTTGTTCCCTATTCCAACAATGTCACAGCATTTCTATTTCCATTTCCTGCTTGTGAAACAGCACAGATCAACCTCTTCTCCCCCTCAGGGGGCACACACACCTTACTCAACACAGAAGCCTCTACTTCCACGAAAAGGAAAACGAGGTAGGATCAGCCTTGCCTGGAGGTCCAGGTAGAGCCTCTGCCTCTCAGAGTTGCTGACTGAAGGTGAGAATCTCCAGCCCTAACCTACAGCTATGGCTGTAGATGGTTCATTTATCAGTTTCACCTCAGGCACAATTTTCAGGGGAACTGAGGGAAGGATTTGCTGCAGGAGGGCCTCTTCCTCCCATGAGCAGCCAAGGGCTGCTCGGATGTGCGTCAGGACAATGCCAGCTCTAGCCCACTCTGTGACTGGCAAGGAATGTTTAGAGCCAGGCATTCTGCAGGCAGCCACAATGAGAAAACTCTCAAAGAGCTTTAAAATAAAACAACAAATAAAACAAAAGAAATGCAGATGAATCCCACAGAGAGCAGGAAGTGGTGCAATATCTTCAGATATCCCTTTGTTCTCTCTGGGATTTCACATGCATCTCATCAGCTCTGCCCCAAACTGAAGGTGCAAATCACAGGCAGGGGAAAATATGCCATTTACGAAGTCAGCAACAAAACCAATCCTAAGAGCCACATGGATAATTATGGGTTAATTTCCCTTCAACATACCACTTAGTACTCTAGCTAAAAGGCATAACCTTAATGAAAGAGCAAAATAAACAGGTTTCACTCCTTTTCCATCTTTGTATATTGGTGGTACCAACCAGCTGCATCATTTCTTTAGAAACATTTCATCTAAACATACTTCCTCTTAATGAAACGCAGTTGCACTTTAAATTGCAGAGGAATTCACTCTGCTTTCCCTCCAGCCAAACTACAGATTCCTGCTGCTTCCCAGCTCACTTGGCATTCCCAGCACTTGCTGTGTGTCTTACCTGCCTCCGGGCCACCACGCACCCTGTTCTTGGTGGCGAAAAAGGGGATCCGCTTCGTTTTAAATCCCTCATCGCTCCTGTGGGCCAAACAAAACAGGGACATGTGGGGAAAAGATCTTGGAAAGATGCTGAGCTACACGGGGCAGAGTCTGGCCCAGCTCACAGCTCTCACAGGATCCTACCTGCTCTGGAGAGATGGGATTAAAACCCGCTGTGCAATCAGACTCCACCAACACTTGTCCAGCCCAGTGGTTTTCTCCTGGCAAATCAACAGAGCTCCTCAAGGCAGCGCTCCCAGCTCCCAGGGTGGGAGTACTTGACCCCCGGCTTTATGGGTGTCAGGGTTAAGTGGCTGTCGAACAGCAAATTGAGGAGCTTCACGAGAAGCATGGGAGAACTGACCTGCTGCCACTGCCCACCCTCCCCAGGGAGCCTCGGATGAGATGACCCACCAGCATGACTCTGGAAATGCACTGGGACATTCAAAAAGTGGTGATTTGTCTTTTGCAACTGACACAGAAACTCCTAAGGACTCCAAAAACTGTTGGACAAGCACCCAAATGAGAAGATATCAGCACGACACATTTCAGTGCAGTTTCGAAGATGATAAAGGACCTTTAACTCTCTATTGGAATTTCTAAACAGAAGAATGTCACTCTTTCATTGGATGACCTTATTCACATCAGTCTTAGAATCACAGAATCCTTTAGATTGGAAAACTTCTCTCTGAACTTGCAGCTGGTTATACTTCAATTTAAAAAACAAAGACTTTTCATTTTTTCCAAAATAGAACTCCCACACTAACTAATAACTGCAGCCCAGCCAGATGGTTTATGGTTAAGATACGCTCCCCACAAACTTGTATTTGTAGTGATGAACCACATATGGGGCTGAAGAAATTCCTACATGCTCTGAAATTAAACTGCCATTATCAATAATCTATCCACTTAATAAATGATACAGTGTGCTAAATGCCCAAAGAATCAGCAAAGGATAATTCGTCACTGTCACAGACACACAATATACTTGGGGACATGGTATGTGGGTATCAATGCCTTCTATGCAGGTGATTAATTCTCTTCTGACACCCTTTGTGTTACACGAGGGATTGGGTTTGTTATTATTTCTTCAGCTTTTGTTTGCTTGGCCAAAACTTGAAAGCAACACTTACTTCCCAAGCTGGTTTTTTGAAAGATCCAGCGACTTAAGTTGTTTGCAATTCCACTTATCCTGCGAAGGCAACGTAACTAACTGATTTCCCAGCAGCTTCAGGGACACCAAAGCCTAGGAGAGGAATAGCCTGGAGTTAGAGAGCACCAAACTCACAGAAAGAGCTTTTTTAGCATGGCTATTAAATAACAGAAACACGAAGAAAGTACATCTTATTCATCAGAACATCCTGTCCGTGCTGCCCAGCATGCAAACATTTCCTCCCTGTCCCCAGCAGTTCTGCACGGAGCAGCATCGCTCACTCCGGGGAGATTATTGCTCCACTTGCTGACAGATGCAGTTGGAAACAGCCCATGCAAGAGGACATTTTACTTTTTAGTGAGGAAACCTTTCCAAATGGAAAAGAACAGTCTGATTTACCAACACAGTGTGTGTGTGTCTGTATAAGCTGGTGTCAGAGTGGACTTACACCTGCTGTAGGGGCACAAAACTAATGTGCAAAATATGAACTGCTTCACACAAGGAAAAGTTCTGATTGCTTTTTTTATGACATCTCTATTAAAATGGACAGGAATTACATTCGCTTTCCAAGATTTATACAAGTTACACATATCTCTTTTTTTCCCCCTCTCCTACCAGAGACAGGAATTTTAAAAACAAGTGAAGTTGATTGATACCATACAGTTAACACCACACAGATAGGACTCAGCTAGAAATACCAAGTTAAACGTAAGATTGCCTTTAAATTTAACTGAAATATAAAAGAAAAAAAATGCAGTTCCCATTCAGATTTGTAAAGTTTATGCTCTTCCATCTGCCCTTAATAATGCTGAGGCTCAAATGATCGTTTTCATTTGGCTGAAAATCCAATTTTCCACTGAAAAGCAGTGTTGTCTGTAGAGTTTCCAAACAGGTTTATTCAGCAAGTCCCCCTCCATAAAAAACTGAGATAAGTAGAATGTCAGCTGAATTATCTCCTGCCAGAAGTATAGCAATATTAATGAATTATACTCCATGGAAATCATGTTTTACCAGCAGAGACTTCAGCATCAAGTGTGTAAAATGTTTTATGTGCTCCACATAAAATAAAAGGTTTATGCCCCTTTTCATCGAGCAGGATTAACAGTGTCTCACGAAGCCAGTTTGTTGGCCTTCCTCCCCTTTTTTTAGATTGGAAAAATATGAGGTGTCCATGTGACATAAGCGATGGACAACCAGCAGTTGCTGGAATGGGAATCATCATGCAAAACGCTCCCTCTAGTGATGGAGAGGGGCAGCACTGGGCTTTGCTGGGATTTGGGGAAGGTGAAGGGAACACAAAACTGCAGACAGAGTGAGCCACTGGAGGAAAGGACTGGAAAGCTGAATCCTGACAGCCAATGCTTTTATCATCATTCATGTTCCTCTGGAAGGAGGGCCCAGCCTGCCCTTGGCTCCTGGTGTGGGGCTCTCTCCAAGTGTCAGCATGGGGCTGGGCAAGGACAATGCCTCAGACTTCTCCCCAGAACAGCCCTGGACAGGGGGCAGGAGGAGAGGGAGGCTGCACATGCCAGAATTAGCACAAACTGTGTTCCATGGGGTCTAACTGGGGCGTTCATTTTCAGTCACCATGTCTGTATTATGCCCAAATTGTGACCAAGGCCACTCTCCAGGGAGCTGAGAGCGTGGGGAGCTTCTCTCCAATGGTACTGTGCCTGGGGAAGAATTAGTGACTGTCAGCTGGCTGTGGTTCTTCATTACTGAAATTCTGGAGATCTCCAGTCCTTTTAAATTGCCTCTTCTCTCTAATTTCTCCCTTTTTATTGCCTTTCAGATGGAGAATGGGAGCCTCCAGAAGGGACACAATGGCAGTGGCAGACAAACTTCCTTCAAACCTGCTGCCACAGCATGCAAAAGGGTGGGAGATGACACCTGAGGGAAGGGACTGCAGCATCCAGATTAAGGTGCCTCAGCCACCTTGTGATGTGGAAAAGCTAACCAGAGTCTTCCTCAAATTATCCTACCCAGAGGGGGCCAGGTATCTTCAGGAGAGGCAAAATAGGGAGAGGCAAACTAGTCTAGAGAACTAAGACATGGCTTGGTTGGTTTCTTTAGAAGGCAAGAGCCAGGAAAGCCGAGGAGGTTTCTGTTTCTCTTAACACCACATTTCTGGAGTACACGTGGTATTAAGGACTGAGCTGGTCCCAGTCTTGAGATTCCTTGCAAAACATGCAAAGGCCAGTGATAAACTCCACTGCAACTACAATGATAAATTACTGTCCCATGAGATGTGCTTTCAAATCACAGGCTTCCTCTGCTGTCTGCTTTTCCCAGGGAGAAGACAGTTCATTGCTGTTCCTACATAAAAATAATACATTATCTGTAGGAACATGTTACTGCTCATTTCTCCCCCTTCCCACATCTGCCCTCGAGAGGGCTGGAGCATGAGCACAGCCCTGTTCACCAACACAAACTCTGCAACCAGGCTCCTCTTGGCATGGGGTTTCACCTTCTATTTGCTCACCACACTCTGGCCCTCAGGGCACTGAAAATGCTCAGTATTTATTTCTTTTACAAATATAACGGAAGAGATACGGATAAGAACTATTTAGTGCAGCCAAGGCTCACTAACTTTGAAAACATCAGCAAAGATTGCACTGAGGTCTCCCCTGCACTGGTGCCTTTGCACCCCTCAGCAACCTCTGAGCAGCAGCACCCAAGAATTGTGCCCTGGAAGCACCATCTAGTGTTTAATATCTGTCATGGTAGCTCCCACCCCTGGGATGATTCTCAATGCATTCAGAAAAACCAAGTTTCAGAGACAATAGTCCATAGGATTCATTCTGTTTCAGGAGAAATGCCAATTGGAAACAAATGGCCACCAGAGAGGAAAGCAGGGGATCACTGGAAAGAGCTGAGGCAGTTCAACCTTCTCGTTACAGCAGGAGTAAAAAGCACCTCTGCAGCAGATCCTGAGATCAGGACTGGACATGGATATGAAGCATCACTTCTGCATCCTTCCTGCAGAGGCCAGCAGGGAAAAGCATGGAACTGCTCCACAGATTCACCTCTGTTTCTCTCTCCACGACCCTGAGTTTCACAATCTTGCAGGGAAGCTTGGAGGAAACCCCAAGTTCTGCTTGGTTTCATGTCAACACCATGTGAAAGCAGAAATTCTGAAGAATTTGGACATAAAACCATGGAGCTGTGGTGTCCACAGGAAAGAATTATTCAATCTACAACATTTAAGATTACAGAGGTCCTAAGTAGCACTGTTTAGGGCATTCAAATATGCTGTTTTCAGAACAGAAAGACTAACTCATAATAACACAACACTGGTGTGCATTTTTTTAAGAAAAAGCACAACTATTTGTGAGTGTACTTGAGTACATCAATATTTCAATGCCTGGAGCCTGAGGCTACAATGCAGGGCTTGTCTTCCAAACTGTGCTCCCAAATTCTGCAAACCACAGCTGGCCAGAGAGTTCTCGAGGACGTGTGTCAGAAACTGGATATCATACCTCACTAGGTGAGGGCCTGAATGTGGTGATTCAGGGGGAGACAGCCTGCTCAGGGGCTCAGTGCAATTGCACCAGTTCAAACCAGCATGCAGGCTTCTACCTTAATCAGGCAGCCAGTTCAAGGTCTGAGTCAGTATTAGGAAAAATAATGTGAGAACTATGAAGATATGACACTTACTTCAAGCTGGAAGAGTCCTCCTGGAACTTCTTTTAGTAAGTTCTCAGAAAAATCCACTTCTCTCAGGTGATTTTTCCAGAAGACAGTCAATGCATCAGGTAGGAATTCCAGTGCATTTCTAGATGCCTTACAACATTTCTGGAAAACATAAAATCCCCCACACTTACAGAGTAGTAATCATCTCTTCAAATAATGTGGTAGAACAGCTGTCACATGTCAAAAACTTTAATAAATTAATTCTAGGTGGTCTCTTTAGACATCTTGGCCTAGATAAATTAGTAGGCATGCAGACACAGAGCTTGCTAAGGAGATGCACTCAATTGTTGGTCAAATTCCTTGGTATTCCAAAAGCATTCCAAAAGTTATTTTGAAAATCATCCACCCCCATTTGCTTCCAACCATACACAAACACTTGTCCAAAGGATACTCTTCCCCTGCTGTCCCTGTAACAATGAGGAATAAAGTCACAGTGATGGGTGGATAGAGATCATGTCCTAGTTATCCATAGGTCTGGGCAAAGTTAACTCTGGTAAAAGTTGGGTGTTTTGTAAAATGATCCTAACAATACTTCTGCTCAGAGGAACTATAAAGAAAACTAATACATCTGTGTAACACAGGTTTCTAACACTTCTCCACCAATGCCATCAACATGGTGAGAACAGGGTGGAACCTCAGAAAGACTGGATCTGAAATCCATAAACCAAATTTGGCAGGGGCACCCCTACAGAAACACAACAGCCTTTTAAGCATCTCACAGCTTTTTAAGCATCACAGTCAATTTTTTTTTGCATTGTTTCAACAGCTTTTTCAGCCTCTGACTTTGCCAGAGCAGTTCAACTTACCAGGGGACAGGCCCAGGGATCTGGAAAGACTTTCAGCTGATTTCTGGAAACATTCAGTATGTTTAGGGACTTGAAGCAGTATAGAAAAACCGTTGGAAGTTCCACCAACCTGTTGTCAGAGACGTCAAACTCCTGCAGCTTCCTTAAACCAATCCAATTAGTTGCTAGAAAACATGAAACATTGTGGACTTGGTATAAGCACAAAAGCTTTTAAGCCATTTATGCCATTATTTTAACATTTTTGGGTTCTTCCCTACCGCTCAGCCTTGAAATGTAAGTGAAACACTGGACTGTACGCACTGTTTTCCTCGTCAAATAACTTCTCCATATAGTTTTTGGAAGCGATGAGTTTTTTAAGGTTTTTAAGATGTAGGAATCCAGTAGGGAGAGTGGAGAGCCTGTTGCTGGATACATCGACCTCAAGTAACCTGTGAGTACAGAACAACCTCACTCAGGCATTAGTAGATCTCTAGCAAAGCCTCCTGTTGCCACAGACATTTGTTTTACCAGGACAGCTTTAGTTCTGAATGAAAGCAGCAGAAATATGCCTCACAAGGCAAAGCATAAAACCCTAATTAGAGAATTAATCCTTCCAGGGAGCAGAGAGATGTGTTCTGGATAGAGAGCACATCAAACCATTGGTATCAGCCCCTTAATGTCACTCTGAGCCAACTTAGAGGAATGGGGCTCATCAGAGCTGGAGAAAAGCAGAGGCAACACACAGGAATAAAAGTCCCCACAACTGTCCTGACAACAATCTTGGAAACACTGAGAATGCAGAGGGGCAAATCCAAAGTTACACCTCGCAGCAGACAGAAAACAGACCAAGCAGTCCCTGTAATGTGCTCTCCCCTCACACAGCCTCCCTCAAGCCCAGGGACTGGTTTGAGGCTGCTCAGCTCAGCTTCGTGTGGTGCACACACCTTGTACAAATGATCTCATCAGAGGACTGCACACTGGGTAACTCCGTCAGCTGATTGTCAGCCAGGCTGAGCTTCCGGAGGTTTATCAGGCCCCATGGGATCACTGATGGAAGGGATACCAGGCAGTTGGCAGAGAGATCAAGCTCAGTTATCTGACAGGAGATATCAATCAGCCAGTCTAGATCCACCCAGGGCAGTTTGAGGTTTGACCAGTTCACACACAAAGCCTGCATATGCCAAAGAGAGAAGAGAAAACCACATTAGTGAAATCCCAGTTGCTCTCAGCCTGTGCTACACCACTGGGAATCTGGCACAGCAGAGCACAGTCCATAAGCATTTTGCTCACTTTCCAATCTGCTTCTAGGAATTAAACTGACTCAGAGATGAAATCATGCCTGGCTATCAGCAGCCCCTGCTGTATCTGCTCCATGATCTCACTCCAAAGACCATGAGCAAGCTCAAGCAGGGGACCTGGACTTCTTTACCAGCCCACACTTATTCAGGGTTCAGCCTGGGCAGAAGAAAATGTGAACACATAGTGATCATCAGTGAAAGGAAACAACCCAAGGCTTCATTTTCAAGATCACCTCATTGCATTCCAATCCTTGTCCTGAAATGCACATTTTAAAAATTATAATCCCAAAACATTTCCATAAACTTCGTGGTTTTGATGTAATTCAGCCCAAAACAGCCTCAATGGAATGATCCTTAATTCTCCACCAGGAGGCAGCAAGGACCCGACAGCAAATTTAATTTGCTTTCCAATGCCCAGGATTTAGCTCTTTGGACTTTTAACCCCAAATTTAGAATTAAAAGGAATGTATTTGCGGAAGGGAGAGAAAGAAAAGGGAAACAAAGACCTATCTCAAATGCTTATTTGAGACTCAGAACTGGTCATGTAGACCAGACAGTTCAAATGTTTAGGAGAATGGAACCAAGGGTAAGTATAAACAGATGCACTTCTTAGATATTGACAGTAGTTGTACTTAGTGTAGACACTGTGCTTTTCAAACCTTCACTCGTGATGCCTCAGGACAGCCCTGCAAATATGAATGGAAATATTATGCCCATTGTGTCACTGGGGAAACCAAGGCAGAGAGCAGCAGCTGTTTGTTTAAAGCTACATCCACTGCCATGCCACAAGGCACCCCTATGAAACACAGCAAGACAGCAACACAACAAGAAAGCAAATTAAGCAGAGTCTCCACTGCTACTGCAAAATGCACAGCACCCAACAGGAGCTGCACTGCAAAGCTCTCACTCTCACACCAAACACACCCTGCTTTACTGCTAGATTTGCCAAGTCTGCATATTTAACAACTTCCTGCTTAGAAACTCTTGTTTTAAATTCAGTATGCAGTTTTCTGTACTTTTCTCACCTGTAACATGTACCACAAATCCCTAGGTTTAGGAAAAAAGTACTTGTCCTTGAGTACAGCAACCAATGAATAACAATACAACGTTACAGCCTTCTTTTAGGGGGTGCCAGCAGAACCTTGTGTCTGTGCTGCTCCTCTTTGCAGACTGATAACCCACCTCTATTTTGCATTTAGACTGCTGTGTATCATTTCCCTCAAAAAGGCAGAGGCATGGCCTCAGGGTATTTAATGTGATAAGGAGATACCTCTAGAATGCAGATAATGGCTTCTCAAACCACAGACAAGATTGTGAAATCCAGCACCTGCTATCAGTGCTGCAGGGTTGGTGCCCTGTATCCAAGGCAGCTTTTTGAATCCCAGCAATTAGTGCTCTCCTTCCCACTCAGTCCTCGTTCCTATCCAGAGACAAGGACTGACAGTGTCTGCAAACTGAAGGAGCAGCCAAACCCCTTTATCTGACTTAGGGACAGTGGACCAAATTCATCTGGTAACAGTAACCTGATGTCAGCGGAGTTACCTTAGGGGTTTGGTTGGCTCAAGACTGCAGTGAAAATGTTAATTAAGTGAAAGAAATCCTGACAGCAGAGCCACAAAGAGAGGGGATTTCCTGCCCAACTCATACTTAATCATCTCCACTATTTTCCCAGAAAAGCTGTTTCTTTGATGCCAGACTCACAGAGCTCAGTGCTCAGCCCAGCCTGTCTCCGTTTGGAGCTGGTGGTGAGCTCTGTGCTCAAATCAGGGACAGAGTTCAGAGGATGTCAGCTCAGGGCAAGGCCTGACTGCAGGCAGCTCACTGCTCTTGAGAAGGCCAAGGAAAACCTCTGTAGACTCCCCTCTCCTGCCAAGACAGGAATTTCTCAATACAAGCCCTGAAGATTAAATTGAAATCTTCTACTGCAGCAATGTCAGGGGATGCAGTGAGGCGAAGGACTGGAAATTGTGCAGGAGCAAGAAACCCTGCTGCTCTTGGGCAAACGATCAACTATAAATATGAAAAATATTTACTTAAATCTCAGGCTGTCTGGTAAGGTCATTAAAAAAGGCTGTTTTGCATTTCTCCTAAATGACGTGACGTGCTCCATCAGAACGTCGCTCCTGCTGGAGATGGGATAATCTGAGGACAGGGATCTGCTCCCTCCATCAACAACCCTGCTCTGAATCTTGCGGGGGACTGCTGCAGATCTCTGTGCTGATGGTGATGTAAGTGAGATTACCAGGATAAGGAAATGAGAGGAGGATCCCACACAGACATATACATTTGTATGCTTGAATATAAAATTATTGGTGAAATATTTCCTAGGGAAAATACAACAGACAAAGCTCTTCTCTGCCTGTAACAAAAAAATTAAATATACCTCACACTGCACATGCTGTAAAGTTACATTTGTCTCCAAGCTGACTACATCTATTGAAGTTTGGAATCTCTGCCCAGCCACTTCACTGCAAAGGCTCTCTTTGGCATTTGTTACCTGTTCCTGTAAAGATGGACCACTTCCTCTCTTTAGCAAAACTGTGGTTTGCTGTGGGTATAAATTTATGCCAGGAATAAACAAAAAAAGGAGAAACAGATATTAGAAAAATGAGATGTAACTCCTCTCGCCTGAGAAAGGGCAGCTCTGCTCAGTGCAAGGGCTGGCTGGAAGGTGTGGCAGCCAAAAGCAGCTCTCAAGCACATTTTGTGCATAGCTCTACATTCACAACTGTGAAATCGATTGGAGCTCAGCTGTGTTCAAGTGTTTCCACTCTGAGATAGCACAGAAGGGACAAATCCTTTTGAAGTTCTGGGCTCACTCTGAAATGATCAGTGCTTGGTTTGCCCTCCCTGTCCAAGGGGAGAACTTTCTGACATCCAGCTGGCTGCCACTCACATCTCAGTCTCCACACAATTCAGTTTTGCTTCCTCCCAGTGCAAAATCCATCTCAAGATGAACCCTCTGGTCTAAGAAGAAAGCACCGAGGCAGTTTGTTTGCAGCTGCCAAAAAGTTTTGTTTTAAAAAGTTATCAGAGTGTGTGAGTGTCACTTCCCAAAGATGTGAGCTCTGCAGACAAACTAGGACAGATCCTCCCGAATTTGTCTCAGTCTGCCAAAATGAATTCAAAGAGAAAGCATTAAATAAGCAAACATATTAAAAATAAACAGCTACTAGGAGAATCAAGGTCAAGTTTCTGTGTTTTTTCTCTGCTTTTTTTTCTTTTTCTTTCTTCTTAAACCAGGCCCTTCTGGCAATTAGCTGATGTTTTAAGACTGCTCTCTTCTTCTTTGCTCAGGGTGTGACAACAGCAAAGCTGAGTCATTTTTACAGCAGCTAAGTTAAATATTGCCAGCAAATTCACATGGAAAACAGACCTCTTCCCTGTGATTCAAACATTTATTCCAGTTTATTCAAGCTGAATTTCCCAGTTTGATTTTTTTTTTCTTCTGAAAGACATGTTATCAACTCTTATCCACATCTAGGATTCAGCTTCCTTTTGTTTATCTGTCAACAAAATTAAGAGTAGCAAAAAGAGGGCTCGAAATCTACTGATTGAACCTAAAAAAGTCAAGCTCACTTATGTGGTCTACCACTCAGGGTATCAACAGGAATCCATTGAGAGGGTTCTGGCAGAGAATGGAGACATTTGTAAAACTACTAAAACCTCTCTCCTTATTTTTACTTAACACCAAAGCAGAACCAACAGCCTGCAATGCTACAAGCTGAGCAGAGAGATACTCAACTGGATTGATTAGGGACATCTCACTGTGAAATTTTTGTGACCTGATGAAAACTGTAAGCACCAAAAGCTCAGGGATCTGATGTTCCTATTCAGTGTGGGTTAAACTACACATGGAGGGGAAAAAACTTAAAAATGCCTGGTAATAAATTGCTGGAGAACAGTATAAATAATCCAAAATACTGTGTGCTTCCCTATAAAGCAGGAACAAGAACAGTGTGAGCACTTTTTTTACTGCTGAGGATCTGAAGTAGGGAAAATACTCAGCAGATCATTGCTTTGCTCATGCTTCTTGTTAACAAAAAGCCACTCAAGCCCATTTTTACCTGAACTGTCTGACATAGAAGGGTTCCCACGCTCAGCTCTGTGCCACATCAACACTCTGGGACACCACAGAGCTCGTGGCATCACCCTGCAACCAGGAGGCACAACAGAAACCTAAAGGAAATGATGACCCTGGGGGCACAGAGGAAATCTGCACTAGAAGCACCCCAGCTTCTTCTCTGGAAGACTTTGAGCCCAAAGTTGGTGTTTCCTCTCCTCAGCACAGCCTAGTTCACATGAGGGTGTTTAAATTGCCCCCCAGAAGTTGTTGCTGTGTCTTGCACACTGATGCCATTCAAAGCCCAGATGTTTTACACCTTGTAATTCAGCATCAAAGCCACTTGCACAGCTTGTTTTCCAAAAGGACAGCAAACCACAAGGCTCTTAGTTGAGAAGAATCAGCAGCCATGTGGCATGCAAAGAAAATTATCAATTACTAACATGATATCCCTTTAAAACAACATCTCTTCAGGCAGATAAATGGTTACTTACTGTTTTTGCTGGAGCACTACCTGGTAGTGGGGTTGTCTCAATGAAATACTTCCGCAGAAGGTGTTTGCTGGATTCAGGACTGTCCATCAGGATGTAGGAACAAAAGAAAGCTCCATTCCGCAATAAAAACACAGCTACATCTTCATTCCCTTTGGAGAAAAGCAGATTGTTTGCTCCCTTTACCTCATGTAAATGAACCAGCAAGGAGCTGAAATCCTGGGAAATAACCACTTCTGAAAAAAACTGTGGGGGTGTGCAAAAAGGAAACTGAACTGTGTAAAGGCTGTTTCCTCCAGAGGCAGGACTCAGTTTGGTCAAACTGAGACAGCAAAGACACTGTGTAAAAGTGCTGGCCCAGGCTCTTTCTTTTTTCTCTTTTTTTTCCCTTATTAAACTATACACACAGCTGTGCTTTGAAGTGTAAATTGTTCAGCCTAAATCAAGCATGTGTGCCAGAGTGTCCATAACAATAATGCTTTTACTTGCAAGGATTCTGGTTTTTAAGGGTCTTTTCCCTAGAAGTTTATAGAGGAAAGTTCAGCCTCTCAGTATTTACAGTAATCTAACTGCACAAGGCCCTGGCTTCAATTTGGCTGAGTCAAAAGATTCAGAGTCAATTTGATTTTAATTTATCCTGCTGGAAATCCAACTCCAGACAAGTCATGGATACCATCCTGTGTGTGAACAGCCTGGCCCATTCTTTGAAGACCTGGTAGAAAAGCGGCAAAATGTGGAAGCACACAAATACACACCTGCCTTTATAGCAGCGTAGAGGGGCAGGCGGATGAGGACAGGGAATTCATTCTTCCGGACAGCACAGCTCTCTGGGTCAGCACTGTACGCACGGATCAGGAGCTTGACGATGTCCAAATGGCCCTGCTGGCAGGCTATGGCCAGCATCCAGTTCAGGAGCTGCTGGTAAGTGTTAGGACCTACCAAAAACATACAAAATGTGACTTAGTTGGTGCCACCAGGCTGTGTTGTGCAAAAAATACCCTAAAATAATGGCTGTGCAAAGGGGTTTGGTAGAGGGTGAAGCTCCTGAGGACAAAAGAAGCAAGTTAGACTGCAAAAGTGTGTCAGAGAAGGCTCCTAAGCTGGTCAGGCACAAAGTTTGCAGCTTTGCTTAAGTGTTTTTCTTTACCCAACCAGCTAATGGGTGATATTTTTGACTGTCCCTGGCCTAAGCGTTCATAAGGCAGCAACGGTTCTGCTAAAACACCAGCAGATAAATAAACATCTGATCCTAGCCAGGCATGATCAGGACTGTCTTTGCATCCAGATTTAACACACATTGGCTTCAAACACCCAAGACTGGCCACTTCTCCCCATTTCCTGAGGGGGGATACAAAAAATGGGGAAAACCAGATGACTTTCCACGTTATTGGACAAATAAAACAAAAATAAATGCTACAGTCAACAAAAAATAATTGGTTTAGCTTGTTTTCACTGCAACATGAAGTCTCCACAAAAACTTTCATTTCCCCTTTAAATATTTCATTTCGGGTCAACTCTTTACTATCAATTCATAGTAAAGTCAGACAAATGTCATTTAAGGCTAAAAACTAAAATATCATGTTCTGATTTCTGCATGAATTTGCTGATGTTTTAGTCATTCTCAAACTGCCTTTTTTTCTGAAATAATATTTTCCTGCGGAACACCACTTTCCTCTAGGTGTACCTAATTCTGGGCATGTGACTAAATGCTCAGGGTAGAATTATTTCTGCTAACAATAAGCAGTCCTCAAATCTCCCCAGATTCCCTGTACCACCTCCATTTACTTTACAAATTCACGTCCTCTCTGAAACACTTACAGGAACATCCACAAGCCCAAGTTTTACATATCAAGGCTTTTCTGCAGCTTATCCATGTGGAAATTACATCGCTCTTTGCATTCTTAACAACTCCACTAAATCCCTCACTCTCCTGCTACAAAAAATGGGCTCCACTTAAGCTGTAAGCCACAAGTAGTTCTCACTGTTCCAGGGACAATCACTGCAGTGCAACGGCCAAATTGCAAATTTATGCAATTTATACCTAAGCCCTGTGATTGGTTCCTGTGTAACTTCCCAAGAAAACAGTTGGAAAGTCCTGCGTAAAAATTTCTGAGAGCTGCTGTTTGTCCAGAGCTCCTCCCCTGACCCCCCCGAAGCAAGAGTTGGAGGGAATTTGGTCACTTCTAAACTGAGCTAAGTTTCCAGAAACTACTTAAGTCACTTTTCATTACTCAGTGTATTATATTAATATAATTTAATTTTTGCTACTAGGTTACTCAGCTTCCTTTCTGGCTGAAGGAAATAATACATTTAATTACATTCCCCAAACTGGAACATTTATTTTGCTAACCAATGCTCCAACAGGACACCAAATAAGCAGGTTTCCCAACAGGTTATTCCCGTTCTCAGTGAGGCCACTGGCAACTATTCAGTCCCAGTGAGGAGCTAGAGCTATATTCGGGTTAAATATTGCAGAAGCCAGCTTAGTTCATTTTACTGCCGTGTCTCAGGTCAAGGATTGGCCCCAGATGTTCTGCAGAACCTCTGGACCCCAAATCCATGGAAGATCCCAGGGAGAAGCAGCTGCCAAGCTCACAGACACTGAGAGAGCAACAGGGATCCAAACACAGCTCCTGGTCCTGAGTCAGAGTTATGCTCTGTCCTCTGCCCCCCCTGGTGCCTTAGGAATTGTGCCTGAGTCCAAAAATGTCTCTGCTCTGAAATAATTACTATAATAAAATTTAAGTAAAATATAATGATTATTCTAAAGAAGGAATTCCCCTGAAAGTCAAACCAAAATGTCAAGCAGAAGATAAAGTGGGTGCCAGCTGTGCACCCAGTGTCCCTGAGCAGTCACTGCCAGCACCACTGGGACTGCTGGAGCAGCAGTGGGATGATGCTGTCTCTGTAGGGTCTGGGATGTTACCCAGCTGGGAGGCCTGATGGGAATGAACTGTCTTAATGGCATCTTCCTCCACTTCCAATCTGCAAACATGGAATATTTTTATGTACGTGTTTCTTTCCCCCACGGGGGAAGTTTTCTTCAAGCACAGCAGAGATCTGATCCCTCCACGCACTCTCCCATGACTAAATCCCTCCCCTTCCAAGGAATGTGAAAAAACCCAAATGCCTGCTTGAAGCTGTAGCACACAGCTCCTGAAAAGCTTGGGTAGAGGCAGGGTCAGCCCAGGGCTTACCACGCAGGGAATCCAGCAGCTCCTTCACAATGTCCTTGTGCCCAAAATACGCAGCCACCACAGCTGCATTGTCATCATTGGGCTCTGTTGGTAACACCACCAACGCTTCCTTCAGCAGGTACCTCACCGCCTGCAGATCTCCATATGCTGCTGCAATGCCTAAAAGCTGACACTGGTGAAGGAAACACAGCAAAAGAAACTCTCTGTTAAAGGGAGCAGGCAGAGAAAGAGCATTTCTAGAGCTGTATGGATTTATTTGTGCCCATGCCAAGGCATGCTCACTGTCACTGTGGTTAATTGAGAATGTTGTAAACACTAGTGGTCATTGCAATCATTGTTGATAAATTTATTATATTAATTTTTTGGCGTTTGTATTATTGTTTTTTGTATGGTTTTATCACATAAGTGCCTGAGGCACAGACCAGTGAGTATAAACACATTTTTCATGGACCAACAGAAAAAGCATTTGCACAGCTCAGTTGCAAAATGCAGTATTACCTGTTTTGGAGATGGCCAATATGACTGGACTTGACATACAGGGACCCTCCCAAAACACTAAGATCACCTCTGTGCAAAGAGCAGGCTCAAAAGGAGGGCTCTGAAGGCAGAGCAATATAGAAGCTGGCACAGAGTTTGCCAAAAAATTCCACACACAAGCAGCAAATTCTTCCCAGGGGGTCATTAATCATCCTTGCACTGATGGGGGAATACATTTTTTGCTTATAAACTGCTTCCTTTTTACGGGGAAAAATGCATTTCCCTGTTTTGGTGACCACAGCACCAGCACTCCACATCACACAGCTCCTGTTTCTACAGACACTGCTCCCTGTGGTCTGTCTCATCTTCCTGATCAGGGTTTTCAAGGGCAAACAGTGTCCCTGAGCATGTTTCTGCAGAGCCTCACTCAACCACCCATGTCTGGGACCCACACAACTGAATGGATTTTCTCCATGAAGAATGACAGAAGAACAGCAGCATCTTGGTATTTTGGTATCTTTGCCAATAAAACCTGAGAGAGAGAAGTAACCTAACCCAACCTTTTCCACTTGCAGTGCAGTCTCCTCACAGGACAACCTAATCAACTCTTGGGCCTTGCTGGTGTCCCCAGCTTTGTAAGCATCCTGGATGCTTTCTGTCACAGGCGTCTGGATTACAGAGACGTCGCCACTCGTGGACTGTTTGCCACCCATGTCCACAGTTCCTGCAGGAGAAACAGAAAAGAGATATCAGAGAGAAGTACCTGCTCATTGCTCATGCACAGCTGCAACGCCAGTGAATCCCGGGAATAAAAGAAGTTGGTGATTTTCAGTGGAATATCTACTGCACACAATCTAAAAAAAGAGCCTGATAAAAGAAAGTGATAATATGTTAAAGTACTCCCCAATAGGAACACGAAACTAAGAGGGGCAGCAAGTTCCCCAATTGCTCCCAGAGGTGGTTTCCAAAGGAAGGTGTGGAGGCTCACACACATGGACACATAAAACCTTCATCTGCCTGGCACACTCATCCTCCTGCTGAGGAACCAGGGAAGAGAAGGGACTACTTGGGACTGGCACCTGCAGGAATCCTGGCAAAGCCAGGAATCTGAAAGGCAAACCTGGTATTACTGGCCTCGCTTTAGTCACACTTCACTCCTGACAACAGCCTGATAAAATCCCACTGTCCTCCTGTATTTTCAACTAGAGTTTTAGACACCTCTGTGAGTGTGAAACAAAAGAAATTGGTAGTATTTACACTGGGGGAAAAAAAAAAAAAAAAAAAGGAAAAGGAGATTAAGCAAGATGCCCAGTGTCACCTTAATAAATTCTGGACAATCTCCTAGATCAGACTTTCTTCTCCTAAATGCTGTTAGGAGCCAGAAGAGCTTTTAAGTGTCAGAGATTAAAAGCTGCAGCCATTAGAGAAGATGCTTTGGCGGGTGGTTAATGAGGCAGCCAGGAAGTCTCACATCCAACCATTCCCCAACTACCAGGACAGGGAAAGCTGCAGGAAAGTCGCTGAAATACAAAACGTTTTTAAGTCTACTCCTGAACAACATGCAAGAGAGAGGAAAAAAGCGTTTTCCACTTGAAAAGAGACCATTTCACTTTTTCCTGCTAAAATATTATGAATTGTTATTGCTTATTTGCAACTGGTTAAAAAAAGCACTTAAGCCCACAGATTTTCACATATGTTAACAAGGATTTTTTTTTTTTTTTAAATAGACACATATGTCACGCAGGGCCTAGTTTAATGCAGCCTGGAAAGAGAAGTAAATTTGGAGCAATCTATAACTGTCAGTAAATATCTTTGAATAATGCAGTCTGAATCACCAGTAGGTTCTGACTAACACTTCTCATCAATTATTTAAACGAAGTTAAAATCACTCAGACATCGGAGATGGCTCCAGAGGTTCGTGCCATTAAAAATGTGCCCTGACCAATAACCTTTCCCAGATGATGCAAATGTGTGAAGGACAAAGAGCAGAAATCAAGGCTGATGAAAGTGGGATTAAATTACAGCACAGTAAACAGCATCCCAGAGTTCATGTTAATGAAAGTAGTGCTTCCATAACTCTGTAATTTTAGGAAGTACATGGGAAAAGAAATTCATCCTGCATTTGGTTCACTCTTTTAAAGCAGACCACACACCTATAAGAAATCAGTAAGAATATCATGTATGATTTAATTTTCATTTTCATGGACACCAAAGATAGGGAAAAAAGTATTCTTAGGCAAATATGTTTAAAGAATGATAGAAGAGAGAAGTTTAAAGTAAAATAGTTCTCCAGTCAAAACAACTCAGAACTGGACTAAGAAAATTCAAGAAGTACAGATCCAGGCAAACACTGCAGTTACTGGAACAAACAGCCTCCCCACTCGGCACCCTGTGATGAAATCTTGAACCTAGAGAGAAGCTCTGGAATTCCCCTTGGAAGAAAAAATGCCTCACATTGGAGACATAAAACAGCTGGAAAGCTGCTCAGCTTCCTGCTCAAGGAGTCCTGCAAACCAGGGCTGACAGAGCAGAGCAACTCCAATTTGCTTCCTACAAATTGCAGAAAGGAGGGACAAATTTTACTCAATTCCAGCCTCAATCTTGATTTTGGGGACTATCACTCAAGACCCACATCTGCAGCCATTCCAGATGTAAAGGCACAGCCTTTACAAAGAATTGAGCAGGACCATCTCTCTTTGCTTTTAAATCATGGTCAGGGAGGGTGGAGGTACAAGAATCTCATGGTCAGAGATTCATCAGATCCTGGTGTCACATCCCTCTCGAGCAGAGAGGTCTAAAGCCAACCTCCCACACATCCTGCACACCAGAACTCTCCTTAAAGGAGCATTTTCCACCTCTCCTGCTCGAGCTGTGCCACTCCAACCAGTTGAGCAGGGAGCACAAGAAGGGTCACCAGGTTGTAACTGAGGGAAGGAGGAACTCTGCCTGCTCGACCCTAATCCCAAGACCACTTCTGTGTTTTGCCAAATGACTACTTCACAAAACATCTTGGCTAATGTGTTGAGCTTCCTCTTACATTTTTGGCCACCCACAGTTTCTGAAGTCCTTTGTAGTGCAATGGCTCAGTCACAACCCCTGGTGCCACCAGCACTGGAAGAACAGGGTCTGGCCATGAGTTAGGTGTAGAATTCTGGGATCTCCAGAAATGGGAAGGTCACAGACAGCTGGCTCCATAGAGTTTACTCCCAAAAGAGTCTTCAGTATATTCATTTCAGTGCTTAAGCTCAATTTCACTCTTGTCTTAGGTAATTTTTTATTGATCTAATCAAAACGGCTCAGTTCTGAACATCTGAATGCCCATCAAGTAGAATTCAATATAAGTTTCATTGAGGTTAAGAAATTCTACTGTTTGAAACTGATATATTTATATCAAATATTCTTGGCAGCAAGGTAATGATACCCATCTCTCAAATTTCTTGCACCAAAACTTCCTTCTACGATTCCATGCTGCAGAGTAAATTGACCTGCCTAAGGCCTGAGGGAAGAAGCTGAGGGAAGAAGCCTGAGGGAAGAAGCTGCCGAAGGTTTCCAACAAAAAACAGTCCTTGTGATTATCAGTTAAAAGCCTAAAAAGAGAAAAACTGGTGAAATACAGATAAAAAAGTTTGGCCTCAACAGCTGCACTCACACAGTGCTGTCAAATTTTACCAGAGCTTTCAAAGGTTAAATGAGAGAAGGTTGGCTTATCCATTCCCAAATCCCCAAAAAACACAGACACCATCCAAGGCAAAGCTAAGCATCTCACCAACAAAATTGCCCAGTTCACAGAAGACTTCCTGGTGACTTAGTAAATGATATATTGGCTTCTGAAATGCAAGTGCAAATTAAGTAGCAGTATGTTTTATAAGATTAATTTATACTCACCAGTGGGGGAAAAATAAATGAGGAAAACTACATTTTACTGCCTAAAGACTGTTTTATTTCTACGAGAGGCATGGTTGACCTATCATCAGCAGTGGCATTCATGTAGGCTGGAAATAAAGTTTTGCCAATACATGAACCAGCCATTTTCAGCAGAAATCTGGGCCAAAATCCACAGAAATTCTGCTCTGCTTTTAACCTCTCATGCTCCTTGCCTGAACTTTTCACGGCTCTCCTGGCAGAGTCACCTCACTCACCCCCAGCCTTGAGCAATGTGATAGGAGAGCTCATTAATACTGAGCCTCTGGTTTTGGACTTGATTGTGCAACACATTGAGCATTTGAGCCTGGATGTAGCAAAGTGCCTTTAATTCTTAGATTTTACGGATTTAGGAACCAGCTTTGCACTTTGCACAGCAGGGTCTGTGTTACTGCACAATGCACATTGCTGTAAGCAAACCAGCACAGCAAGGGATGATATCCCAGCAGAACTTCTGGGATATTCTTGTACTATCCAAGAAACTCCAGAAACTTTACACATTCATTGCCATCTTTTTTACTTTCTGCTTTATTGCACACAGATCTGGGGCAGTTGTCGTGCTGGCACAAGTTCCTCTGAGAGCACTGCCCCAAAGCAGCTACAAAAATCAGATAAATGAAGCCTATTTGAATTGAAGTGGGTCCTTTTCTCTAACACCTTTCAACATCTATCAAAACAAAGCCATGGAGTTTACTCCCTATCCTTCAACCTCTGCATCTCTGCATCATATTTATTTAACCTCTCCATAGATCCACAGCTTCTTTTCTTTTCTTGCTTTCTACTGAAAAAGCTGTAAGCAAACCCAGGGCTGTTCATGAGAGAAAAAGGGGAGGCATTTGCTAACCCTAAAAACAAATCCATCATCTATTCCTCACACCACTTAACAGTTTGTACAAAAGCAGCTAACTTTGGAATTATTTGTCTCTTGATTTCAATGATCTATACTTTGGAAATATCTTTTAAGTTTGGCTTTGCCATAATAGCCTTTTATAAAAGCTAAGGGCAAGAATAATTTCCTTTTAAAAAATATCCTAATGAAACCAGAGGTTATCAATAAAAAAGCAGTCTTATTTCATCACCATTAAAAGGGTACAAGGTATCACTTTTAAAGTGTAACAGAATGCTGACCCATCTCAGAGAAACAAAATAAAAATAAGCCTTATTAATAATAAAGAGCAGCATGACAATTTTACGGCCATGTGTAGTTAGACCCTGTCACAGGCCTTATGACTACAGCAGGTGAAAAAAACACTCTAAAATTTCTAAATCGACAGTATGCCATTAGTAAAAGGGGAGGGTTTGCAGGTCAGTGCTGTGAATCAGCAAACAGCTGCATAACAAAGCAGCACAGTGCACAGATGATTATTGTCTTTATAGCCCAAATCACTGCATCTCTGACATAAACTCACAAGAGTTTGTAAATGCTACATTAGGCCCTTTGATAATCAGCAGTTCTTTGGCAACTAAATAGGATATTTTTATTTAGCAGAGAAAGATATAAATGAGATGCTTTACCCAGGATAAATCAGGACACGAAGCTAACCTCCTCCAAAACCAGAATTACAATAATAATAAAAGTTGAAAAACACTACTGACCTTGTCATAATGTGTGCAGGTATTTCCAGAGACAGGAGCAAATCAAGCTGGTGCTTTAACACAGCATCCCATTCAGCGATGCCCAATTAAGCTGTTAATTCCTGGGACTGATAACCACCAACCTCTGCTTCAGCACGAGCAGCTCCTGCAGCGGCCACTGGATGGAATGGCTGCTGCTTTGTCTGAATTAACTACTACAGTTTAGCCTTGACAGATATTTTCATCTCCATGTCCCATTACAGCGAAATCCAAGCCTCTGGTTCAGAGGATGTGGAGATGGGGGTGGGCAGGGACGCTGCCTCTCCGGGCTGAGCTCAGACATTAATTCCTCAACAGCACCAGATGGCTCCAGCTAACCTTTACCAGCCTAATCTTTTGCCATTTTGACTTCTGAGTGCTGCCACAGCACAGATAAAAAATGGGACAGGGATGAGGTTGAAAATGTGCTGAGTATTTAAAGGCAGTTCCTCCAAACACTTGAAAACTTAGCAGTGTCACTGAACATTTTTCAATACTACTCCACGCAAGCTTTGCCCAGCTGGTTTGCAAAATTAATGGAAAGCCATTTTATTTCTGAGTCTCTGCAACAGACTCATGCATCTTGTGATGCTTTGAAAAACTTCAGGCTAACAAACTGAGCAGCAGCCAACGGGAAGCCTTCAGTGATTTCAAAGGATGATGGATCTGCCCTACATTGAGCTTTCCCTTTAGATGGGTAAGGAAAATTTTTCAGCCCTCTGGAAATTTTTGAGATACTGAAAAATCCCATCCCCAATCAGGAAGAAAAATCCAAAACCCTGGGTTCTTTAATAAAAAATAAAGAAATAAAATTTTCAGTCAGCCCAAGTGCATAAAAATGCCTTATGGAACAAAGGTATCTTTGTGTTCCTTCTCTAATTAACTGACACTCCAAGGTTTCGGTTTTTTTTTTTTTTTAAAAAGTTAAAATATTTTGTTCATTCATTTCATTCCTTCATTTCTTAGAAGATAAAGCCACAGACCAAGATCTCTTGTGCCCCCCACCCACCCACATAGCCAGAACCTGCCTCAAAACCATTCTGCAGCAAGAATCCTGTGATCTACTTCACCTTTTCTGAGATTTAGGTGAAATACAAGTGGCTCCACCAATTCTGCTTTAAAATGTCCCTGTCAGGATTCAAAAATGGCCAGAACTACTAATAAATCCCCCTGTGAGAAGACACTGAGAACAAGATGGTTTATCTGGGAAGTCCCAAATCCCCACCAGAGAGTCTGTGTCAGAACTGGGCCATGGCCCCTCTGACCCTAATTAGTATCTCCCACAACAAGTGGGATGTGCCAGCTTCTCAGGACAGTGGGAGCCCTCCACACACTTTCTGCCTATTTCCTGTGGTTCCATTTCCCCCAAACATCCATTATTTCAGCTAATTAAAGGAGTGGTTCTGCACTAAGATCTGCCTGCCAAATGCGCTGGAAAAGATGATGTGTTGAGCACAAAAGCCACATGCACCTACAGCACAGCTCACTATCAGTGCTCACTGCCCCAAAAGGAGACTTAAAAACCCCAAAAGAAACCAGATATGAGACACAGAGGAACACATCAAAGGCAAAAATCCAACACTGAAGGGAACTTTTTCACCATTATTGCATATCCTGGAAGTATTTTGAAACTGTTTACATGGCAGCACCACACATTCATCGTGCTCATCTGCACTAAACGTTTTCCAGCAAGTACCCAGGGCATGCTGACAATTTTAGGTACAGTCATGTAAAGTGACCAATTATCACCAGAATCATTGGAATTTTTCTATTTATAACACTCTTAACCTGCAAGGAAAAAAAAGCATTTGCTAACGCAAACCTGAAAGGAAAATATTAAGTCCCGGGTGGAAAAATGCTCTGGATTCCTGCCTTTTCACTGGGCTCCAGAATGGAATTATGAGAAACAGACGCCACCAAAGGCTTTAGTTCCACACTTACACAATCGTTTCTTCATCATCCAGGATAATGGGGGAAGAGGGAACAGAAAAGTCTCAAATCCTGGTAACACTGGGACTCAGCAGTATCAGTGGGCAGTGCCAGCACTGCCAGATCTGAGCAGGCTCCTGCATTTGTGTGTGCATCTCCCAAATTCCTGGGACTTTGGGAATTATTTGTATTGTCCAAGAAGTTAAAACAGAACTAAGCTGGTTTTTCTTTGTTGAAGTACAAAAGAGGATGCATGAAGGCACTATGAGGCAACGGGGTCAGAGAGAGCACAAAGAATTACACTGGAATATGATTGTCAGAACAAAGCCACCATGCCAGTGTGCAAATCACACTGGAAAGTGTAAAACAGATCCAAGGTCAGTAATTATAACTGCAGCTATCCTTGGAAAAGGAACAAGGGATTGGGACATGCCTCTCTTCTTGTGCCCTGCAAGAGGACAGGATGTTCCCCACTGGTTGTTTGTGAAGTGCAGCATCACTTCTGCTCTGGGCTGTACCTGGTGGCACAGGAGCAGGCCTGTGATTCCCTCTGGGCAGGGAAGGAATGGGACAGGGATGTCCTCCAGCAAGCACAGGGCAAAGGCTGGCTCTCACAGAAAGGGGGAATACCCCCTATCCCTCCAGCAATGCCCTCTTTGGGGTGCAAAGGAGCAGCAAACACCACAGAGAATAGTGATGGTGTTAACATCCACCCCCAAAGGAAAGCTACTGAGGCTCCAAAGGCCCAGAGAGTTGCTGTATTGAAAATACAAATGACTCAGCTCTGGAGTGAAAGTTTCTATTTTTGTCTTTTGGCCTCAGTGATTTGGTTCCCATCCTACAGCTTGAATCATTCAGAAATGTGCTTCTGCAGGCAAGGCCAGCTATGCCACTCTTACTGTCCAAATTTTAAATTGGAAGATATACATTAAGCATGCAGAAGTAGGACTACACTTCTGGATTTTCTTTGTGTTTGTTTCCAGGCCTGGCTGGAAATAGAGGATGATTACATGATGAAAGGTGCCTCCAGTGAGACCATTCCTGTCCAGTTGAATCAAATATTATAGCCATGAAACCAAATCAAGATTGGATTTCACTTGAAACGTCACAAAATAAAATTTCACGGCCAACTTTCTTCTGAACATTTTCCTTTTCCCTAACAGTCAAGCTTTCATCAGTAGGGGAAAAAAAATCCCCCACACCAATGTTTTCTATCTTTCAGAGAAATAATTTGCTCAAAATCCTTCTTCTAAAAAAATTAAAATATTAATTATCCACACTGGGGAAGCATCACCTCATGGGCCAGCCTGCTTTTGCTACTCAGACACATACTTAAAGCTTGCTGTAGAAAGAAGCAAATGCTTTTAGCCCCAGCTGTGAGAGGCTACATGTGGAGGGCTTGAGAGAGTTTTGCTGTGTGTAAGAGGAAGATGGGCCCACAGTCTCTGCTCAGCTCTCTTCTTAGCACAAGTCTTCTACCAGTTCCACCAAAGACACATCCAGTGATCTCACAGCTTCACTGAGTTGGGAAAAGCAGCTCCTAAGCTTGTGCTTCACTTTAATAACATGTAAACACCTTCCTAAATGGAAAACCCATTTACAGCACTGAAACCCAACTGCTAATCAAAAACAGTAGCACAGAAGCAGCCAAAATCTGTCTCTCCAGAGAGACATAAGGTGTAGGAGTGTGACACCAGGACACTGACCCACACATTCCTTCCAGCCCTACAGCCTGCATTCCCACATTATGCACAGCCAGAAGTTAACCCAGATACTCACACCTAACACATGAGCCTCACAGACTACTTTGACTAAAGTTTGGAAAATGAGAGAATATTCTTTATTAAAAAAACCTGATAGACACAGGAGAAACAGCTAAAGGAAGAAGTCTTTCAAGAGATTTGAGGGGGCAAACATCCCACACAGCAAAATCCAAGCTTAGCACATGTTAGACACAGTTCCGTGAGCTTCTTTACTGTGCCTGCTTGACAAATAAAATACTCCTTGCTACCCTCACATCTCATTTATCACTAAGACAACCACTCTGTATCAGTTTAAGTAAAAGTGTTGAATGCAGAGAAAAAGAAAATGCAATCAAGATATTGGATACAGTTGGCATCAAGTGATTTGAAGTGACAACTTGGCAACAGCAGAGCCAGGGGAAGAGCAGAGCTGGGAAGAGCACCAGGGGAAAGAGATGGATAGGTTAGTCTGGAAAAGAAAACAAAAAAATCCACACGAAACAGAGATGAAAGTGGGGCTTCACTCCAGCTTCTACTGAACTCAATGTGATCACTTCTTACTCTTCTTCCACAGGAGCCAGAGAAGATCCTGGTTTCCAGGACAGACTATCTCAGAGGGAGGATCACTTTACCAGCTGTGTCTGGAGCAGAAAGAAAATCTGATGAAAGTCCTCTGCTGTTGGCCCAGACAACCACCAAAGCTTTAATAGGCTACCAAAAAAACCCGTAAAACCTTCCCCTACTTGTGACAAAACCTTCAAGCGGCAGAAATGCCTGCATTTGCAGAGAGGGGGAAAGGGAGGTATTTTCTCTTCCTGGCGCCTGGGAATATCAGCACTCAGTGGAGGGAGGACAAGGACTCTGCCTAGGAGGATCCTGTGTCCATGTTATGACCTCACTGCAGCTTACAGCATTTTTGGATGCCTGCTATAAGGCAGGGACAGCAAAATGAGGCAGGGCACAATTCATCCCCATCCCATCAACCTTTGATGAAAACTGAACCATTGAATCCAAGAACCTGGTCCTATCCCTGCAAATGGCTTCGATTTGGCAGCTTTTATTCCCACCTTGCACTGTGTGAAAGGTCCAAGGTGCAAAACATGAGAGATTTATGACCAGGATTCAAAGCTCACTTAAGGAGCCAGGCTTTTTGTTTTTCAAGTTATGTATGAGATCTGAAAAGGGATCCTGTCCATTAGTGTTATAAAAAAAAATAATGTTCCTGTTTGATGCAAAAATAAAAGCATTTTCAAAGGCTCTTTGATGTGAAAGACAGAAAGATGTGCAGGCAGATTCTGGAGGAGGTCTTGTCTTCAGTAATTACCAGCACTCTTTTTGAATCCTACTCCCTAGACAGAACTTTTATGTGAAGTATATAACCACGCTGCAGAGCGTAACAGCTCTAAACCTTGTGGCTTTTCAATTAAGCAGCAATAACCTCCAGTCCAAAAACTCCTTAACCAAGATGGGAATAAAACAAATAACCCCCCAAACCAATTAACTGCAGGTGGAACAAAGACATACTTGCTTTTAAAGGATTTCATTTTGAGCTCTTCTCGGGTAGATGCCAGTTTTCCAAGCAATATTTTGATCATTAAAACAAGAAGTGATGCAATTTCCACAGTGACCACAAACATACCAAGAATATTTGAGCTAAATTTATCCAGACTTCTTGTTTGAGTCACTGCTTTGGTTCGTTATTTTTCCATGATTTTCAGCTATGCACAGAGAGGAGCTGGGGGCAGCCTGGGACTGAGTTTTCCCCAGCAGTATCTGAAATGCCAACCTTTATGCCTGGGAGCCACATAGTGACTATTAGAGAGGAAATGAAGCTGCTCCTCCAGCTCTCAACCCTTGGTCCCTGCTCCTTCCCACTCACCTCCTTCCTCCCACTCTTCCTGTGGCAGACTGACCCTTTCCCTCACCCCTGGGTGACAATAACTAGGCTTGTCTTTGCAGATGAGAAGTTCCTGAAGCTCACCAGGGATCTGTTCCTTCTCTAGCTGGAGAGGGAAAGCCAAAACAGAGAGGATCTGCCCCAGGTTTCCCATGTGCATCTCCATGGCAGACCTCAAGTCCTGCCAGCAACACAAACCGCTAAACCCCAGAGTTCCTCTGACTTCAGAAAGGCTTTTGGAAAGGTGAGAGCCTTTCCTAAAACTTACAGACTTTTTATATAGGTCCTTTAAGTGAGAACAAGGCACAAATTAAAAACATGGAGACATTTCTGTTGTGAAAATATCAGCAGCTTACATAAAAGAGCTGCTGCTGTGGTGATACTTAATCATGCAAATAAGCAATTGCTGACCCACTAATGAGCATACAGACTTGGATTAAGGGAAAGAATTAAATATCAGCCTGACTTGATGTAAAATCTGAAATAGAACCTATTAAGAGACAGACTTCATGGTTGAGTCACCATCCCAGGGGGGATTTAAAAGCTGTGTGCATGTGGCACTTGGGGACATGGTTTAATGGTGGGCTTGGCTGTGCTGGGGAAATAGGTGAACTCAGTGACCTTAAAGGCCTTTTCCAGCCTTAAAAATTCCATGATTCTATGATTTTATATAGCAGATTGGGAGTTGAATGGTAAAAAATCCATCCCCCCATCCTCATCTGCAATGCAAACAGCTCCTCGCAACTCACTGCCTTCTGCAAGCAGAGCCTTTATCGATCAGAGCAGTGAAAAACAAACAAACCACAGACTTTATGCTGTAAGGATCCCTGAAGATCCCATTATGTCAGTGCAAAGAATTTAATGGGTTTTGGATAAGGCCTCCATAGGCTCTGGGGAGGATAAAACCCCATCATTCATAGCATTTTCTTAATGCAAGTATAAAATTGCCTGCAACATCTCTGTCAAAACAATAAATCAATTACAGGCCTGGTAAAGGCTGAGTTGGTGTGAACACTATCAATTGCTTTTTTCCCACTGAAACAGAGGACAGCAGTTCCATGACCCCAGAATCAACCCTCACCTGAAAGCTCCCTCATAAATCACACCTCAGGAACATCGTAAAGAACTCCCTGTGTACAAGTTCTAAGGGCAAAGGATTTTCTTTACTACCTTATCACCTTATCTTTGTATTTTTCCAGGCTTCTTGATAGAGTTGCACTAAGTTACATTTCAATGTAATACAGCACAAATACATTTTTACGTGAAGGTGGAAAAATAAAGCTATAAAGCAGCAGATAATTCCAGATACAGCTCAGATAAAGATCAATGTTTTACTGCTGCCTGTAAATCAAACTGGCTCTCAGGTCAGACTCTCTGCTCAATTAACTTCTCAAGGTCTTTACTGCACCACTGGCTCTCCCAGCAGCTCTGCCCTCCTTGATACAGCCCTCAAGTTCAAGAGCAGGCTGGCTTTGATGGGTTTTATCAGGAAAATTGTAAATGCCCCAGCATTCCTTTTTGAAGTGCAGGTTGGGTTTGGAGAGATGTTGTAAGACCCAGCTCTGCACAGGACAGCAGGTTTAACCACAGGCATGTTCAGCTGCAGACCAGCCTTCCGCAGTGGCTCTTGGCCCCTTGTGAGATTGCACCACTTCTGTGTGAAGAGTTTATTTAAATATTTAAAAATACGAGCCTATTACTGCCTTACTAGTGTACTTCCTATTCCTGCTGAGCATTTCATACTTCTCCTTCTGCAGGGCATTCTGCAGTAAGACTGCCTCACATACAAAACCTGTTCTATTTTCTGCTTTTTTAGCTCATAAGGAACCCTTTCAGTTTGCTGTTTGGACTCAAATTTACTCACAGCTTAACAAGCAGGAAGAAAACCAGAAAACCTTCAAGGCTGATTTAGTCTGATTATGAAGAACTTCACATGACTGACACACTTTGCAGCTCTCCACTGCTCCATGAGCTCAGTTCACCTCCCAGATCCACTCCTTGTCCTTCTCACCCCACACTGTCATAAAAAACTCAGGGAAATGTTACTACAGGGTGATGTGTGGATGGGAAAAGCAGGACAGAGGCTGTGAGTACTCTTTCCCTGTTTACAGCACAACATGCCCCAGCTGCTGGTCCTGTCCCCACACACAGCTGATGGGAAGATTTTAAGGTTTACATGGTGATTTCATGAGGAACAATGCTATACCGGTGGTGCTGATTTTCCCTTCCTACTCTATTCGGCAGGAAAGCTTTTTAAACAAAGCTATTCACACTGCAAGTTCCTGCCCTTCACTTTTAAGGCAACAATGGTGCAGAACTGTGAGGGAATTGTAGAATCAGAGAACAGGTTGAGTGCAAGGCACCCATCAGGATCATCGAGTCCACCTCTGCACATATCCTGCCCTGATGCCAACCGGAGCGAGGCTGGAAGCACAAAGTGTGTCCCAGGAGGATAAACTGCTCCATTTGCTATTGGCCAACCTTGAGCTGTCACCACTCAAACCATTGTGAAACTTGCTCCTGTTAATGAGTCCTTCTCATTAAATGACCCTTTGACTTTTCCAGTTCAACCCTTACTCACACCAGAGCCTTTTCCAGGATTCAGGAAGCAGCAGAGCAGGCAGCAGCTTTCCCTCTGAGTCAAATCTGAGCTGAGCCATGGCCCAGCCAGGATTGCAAAGGCCACTATCTGTTAGAGCTTCTTTCTAACAAGTGAACAAGCCCTGTGAGCTGCAGGGCCACCACAGCATTTGCAAACCACAGGTTTAGGGGTCTCTGGTCAACTCCAAATGACAGCTCGAGTCATATATTCTGGTTACTTGTTTGCTCTCTCATTAAATATTTAGGTCCCTTTTCCAGGCACACTGTCCATGTCTATCTGCGCTTCTCTGGACAGTGGAAAGTCACCAAGTTACATCTGATTTGCCTCAAAAGAAGTGGTGAAGGTGCAGTTCGTTAATATCCGCAAAGCTACTATAAAGTTTCAAGCAGCTCTCCTTGGCACTGTTGTCCCTAATTATGTAACGTTAGACACATTCCACCATAACCCCACTTCTCAGTGCTCATTTCCAGATTTAGCAGGAGAGAAGAGACACCCTCTGGCATGTTTGAAGGATAATCCAGTTCCACCTCTGAGACACACACGTGTGGCATTATGAATACTCTGTAACTTTGAATAAAATACACAGTAAGAGGGAGATAAGCTCTTTAACAGAAGAACCCTGATGTTTCAGAAGACAATGATTGCTCTCCTACACCTCTGAGGAACTGCCTCCTAGAAAACCACGTAAGAATTAAATCCTAGCTGTGATATTTTGTAAGATTCAAAGAAACCAATCAGCCCCTAGAAAGGAGATGAATCTTTATGCTTTTTAACACATTCATGAAGTGATGCCTTTGGGCTTCCATTGTACTTCCTACAAAATTCACATCATGTCACCTCCTCTATATCATGCAGAGCTCTTTAACCAAGTTTAAAAAAAAAACCAACAAACCCTGTGCTTCATGAGAGAATGCAGCCACCCCCATATCCCTGCTCAGTTTCTTTTAATCAGGACAAGATGAACAAATCTAGGAAAGGGGAAGCAGGGTTTGAGGAGGCAAGGGAGATGCTGGGTGCACCCACAAGGGAGTCATCCTGTGCTCCGGTGACAAATCCCCTCTGAGGGCTCAGTCAGCACAACCAAGTCAAGCCCAGCACCATCCCTGGAGGGCATAGAGGGCCCAGTTCTGACACACAGCTCGCCCACTCCTGGTGGCATCCTGCTGGGACACAGAAAGATCACTGGCAACCAGGGGGAACAGCAGAGGAGACACCTGAGCAAGGTCAGCCCCTGCACCCTATGCTACATTTTCTAACTAACAAGGATGCCGTTAGCCTTTTCTCCACATACAATTAGCCAGGGCTTTAGAGCTGCCAGGAAAAAACTCCTAAAATATCCTAAGGCTTCAGGTAATGAAAGTGCACAGGGACCCGTTGGAAGGCACCTCCAGCCCTGCCGATCCGACTGACCCATCCCGGAGCCCCGGCACCACCGTGCCCCCGTTAACCCCCCACAGCCACATGCCGGTCCCTCCTGCCAGAAGGAAAAAAAGACTCCAAGCTCTGAGCACTAATGAGGTCGTCGGCATTAAAAGAATAATCCGGGATCTCCCTCCCCTTCCCAGCAGTTCCCGCTGAATGGGAGCAGGAGGCTGCATCTACATTGTTCCTAAAGGCACGTAAACAATGGGTTCGCATGTGGAGGCTGAATGAGTCACCGTGCTCCTGCTTCAGTCCCTGCAATGGGATCCCAACGCAGAACAAGGACCAGCTAACTTAGGGAGTGGACCAGTTAGCTAATGACAATCATTCTTGGCAGGACCCAAACAATCCTGAAATAACAATGAGTTTAAGCATGTACAATACCCTTATAAAGAGCAAATCCACCAAGGCAGTACTGGTGCCTTGTACAGGGATCTTAAGCTTTACAAGGATCCCTTTGCCAGTTTTCCAACACTGTAGACTGTTTTAATATAATCCAGATATATCCATATAGAAGAGTCTATCACTGAGATTTGCATGCTTCTAGCTAACCAGTTTAACTGAATATAATTACATAACAGCAACGTGTAATAAAGCTCTCAGAAAAAAAACTGAACTCAAAATGTAGAAAATACAATTATTCCACTTTTCACTTCATTATTCATTCCTACAATAATTTATTTACTGTATCTTTAAACAGTGAGAAAACTTGTCAGATCACTACTGCAGAACAAAAATGTAGCAATTTGAAACAGTTGCAAACCGTTAGCGTAGATTAAAATTCTTCTCATGGTTTATAGCTAAGTATTCAAGTGGAGATAATTTCTTCCAGAGAGAAACTCAGATGATAGAATTTAAGAATTTTAAGACTATTCAATAACCAAGTGTTACAGAAAGGTACAATGCTAATTACCAAAAGCAAACAGAAAAATCAGCATCACAGAGCAAGCAGCATACGTACGGAGAAAGGAAAGAGTTCCCAGAGCTCCCTGTGACGCTGGTGAGAAACGTCTTCAAACAAGACAAGGAGGCCTCTGAATAAACTAGCAGGTTTTGCTTCATAGTTGCTGATAAAATCCAAAATAAGGCTGCAAAAACATTAGCTTCTGCTGGAGCCTGCTTACTCACTACAAAGCGTCAAACACACCTTCTTCCCACACTTCAAACGCAGATGCTGCCTCCTAATGAAGCACTTGCTGCAAGGGGGGAACACCGTTACACAAGAACAGGAGGCTATTTCTTGCTGCAGAAACATAACTGGAGTTTGACTCAGAGAAACGCGGCAGTGCCTGGGAGCTGAGGGTTGCAGCAAGAAAAACCATCCAAAAATAATTTGGCTGCTCAGGAAAAAAAAAAAAAAATTCACAGGAAGCAACCTGAAGCATATGTCCCTTCCAAAAGGGGAATTGCTTTATTACATAAACACAAACCTTCTAATCTAGTCCAACATTAAATCATTGCAAGCCAGTGAATTGGAGCTGACAGTAAAACTGGAGCAGGTTAATATCTGCTCAGGCTGAGAAGAGATGCTCTGATTTTAGCAGCTTTCATACCCTGAATACCCATTGCATCAGAGACTGGGAACATATTTGCATTCACACACTGAAAAAGCACAGATCTTGTAAAACATATTTAGGAACTGGTGAGACATGATACATATATTGACTAATTCCGTAGGCCTTTGGAGAACATCCATCTTTGGGGGAATGCTATTCTTACCACCTCAGTAGTTCAACATCATCCTCCTCAAAAGTAAAATTCCTTGTTCTAGATTTTCAAAGATTAGGCCTCAAAAAACTTTCACATTTTTAAACTTCGCCAAAGTCCAGTGGCAGCTGGGTACTGAGTTCTCTTAGAACTTTTGCTCCCAATCTGAACAGGAAAGAAATAAATCCTCCTATTTACCATTTTGTGGATCCATGTTGCTCTCCCTGCAAACAGCGGATTCCTCCGTTCCCACACACCAGTACATTCTGGGTTGCAGTTGTGAAGGTCCCTCAGACAAACTTTCAGTTCAAACTGAACAGTGTTGTCAAAGCTGGATGATCCCCATCACTTGAATGCAGGAGCAGAGGCTACTAGTGTGCACCATCCTGAAGAAACACCATTTACTCTGTTTAAAAATAAACAACAAAACAAATTAATCATTCTACTACAGAAATTGTGAGATGCTTATCCCTCTCCACTGATAACACAGTTATCTAAATGTTACATTGCAGAAATACGCTTATCATCCTATAAATACAATTATCTTCATAATAGCTTTGTTAAGAGCATAACATGAATTAACAGAGGAGACTAACAATTTCTGCACTACAGAAAGATAATGTTCCTAATTTTTCACCACCAAAGCTGCTCAGTCTTTGGGCAAAGGACAAGGGAGTGGGCAGAGGTCACAGCTGCAGTTTCAGATTCTCCACAAGCTGGTGTAAAGGCAGACCATCAAGACTCTGCAGTGCAGCTGGAAAATGCTATATGCAACCTCAAAACCTTTCCAATCCACAAAGACAACCACGGCTCTTGTGAGACTGTGAGAAACTGAAAAATACTGATGTGGTTACTGAGATAATCCTCTGTAGGAAAGAGAAGAGGGTGAAGAGAAATACACCAGCTCCTGTCCCTTCTGCCCAGTCCTTTTAGAGAACTCTCTGAGCCTGGAAGCATCAGGCTTCTTCAGACACTTGCAGGGAGGCAAATCAGGCCCTCAGGAGCTATTAAAGGTTGGCTTCTTGTGAACTGTCTGGTATAAGAGGCAGCAGAAAATTGCACAGCTCAGTCTCCCAAGACATTTCCAACTTCTTCCCTTTTCACAGCTGCACAGCCACCCTTTAACCTCTTCGTACAGAGGTTCAAACTACTGGAGGATTGCAGTGTGTGTCCAACCAGCATCAGAGCTCCTTCATTTTCTACTTTCAGTTTCAGTCAGCAAATGTCTCTCAGATGTAATATGATGCCCCTCAACTGACTCTTACTGATTCTTCTCATGTCTGGTGTGTGATGATGAAGTTTTGATTGGAGGCTCTAACTCAGCAAAGCTCATAACCCACCTCGTACTCTGGCCAGCAAGGCCCGAGATCATCCCTGACTCTCCCTGAGCAGAGCTGGCTTCCTAAGCTGGGATCAAAGGCCAAGGGGAATACAAAAATATGCTGATCCATCACCCCTCTCTAGGAAGCTTTCTGCTCCTCCCTCCTTACACTGGGTTTCAACCACCAGCCAACAACACTAAAAACCACTGCATCCTACTTCAGTTGTTTCTAGGCAAATATTTGAATTTTAGATGCACTCTGCTTCTGCTGACCCTGACTCTGTGGTACCTGGCAGCAGGAGCCAAAACTCACACCCCTGTGCCCACAGTCTGGGCATTGGGTGCTGCAGGAGGCTGAGATGGAGGTGATCCCTAATCCCAGAACCAAACCCACAAACTGGTGAATTGGGCCATGTTGGTGGAGGACTGAATTCTGTCCTGGAATGTGCTGGGTTCCTACCAGACTCAGCTTCTCTCCTGTTCTTAACTTCCCTTGACCACACTGGCAGGAGGAGCTGCTGTGCTGGGATCACACATCCCTCCATGCCATGCGTGGGACACACCAGGCAGAGGTGTCAGGCGTCCCCTCACATCTCCCCAAAGCTCTCCAGGTTGTTAACTCTGACAATGGAAGGGATGTGATGCTTCCAGCAGCTGCCTGCCTTGTGCCCTCAAAGCACTGAGCAGCTCCAGTGAGAGTAAACACTTCCCCAAGCACACCCTGACCAACCAGCTCTGCAGCAGATGATGGTTTCTGAGGCATTTCCCTACTCTGAAAGAGGGACAAACCATGTGCACCCACAACAGCTGTACAAGAACACTGAACAGGGGTCAGCGCGGACCCGTGAGGCTTGAAAACCATCCCACTCCTGATTTTTAGCTCTTTATTCAGTGGGCTGAAACTTTCCTCATATAAAGTGAAAGGAAAAAGAACTTTTAGGAAAAATAGTGGAGTGGTTTTTATCATCAGTTCCCTTTAGCTCCAAGTAACTGAATGCTGTAGCCATGTGTATTACTGCCACACAGCGCCCATCTATGCAAGATTTCCATATTTCAGGACCTTTGTGTATGTAGTTTAAAAAAACCCTACCGAGCTTTATCTTTAGCAAGGTGCACACAACTGCAACACAAGCAAACACCACACGTGGATTTGATTTAGGGAGTCTACGTGCTCTGGAGAATCTCCTTCAGAAGGAGATAGACCATGCAGAATACACCTGAGCACGTGTAAATGGGATTTACATCTCATTTCATACACTCCCAGTCCTGACACCTGCTACTGCCCCAGCACATCTGACCACACCCGAACCATCGCCTCCCCGCTGCTTCACCAGCCTGCCCAGTCTTGCCCGTGCATTGTGCCTAAAAGCAGCCATGCCCCCAGAAACATCACGGTTTGCCCGAAATCGCTTCCTAATTCACAAAAAGACCCTGCTAAAACTTCCGGCTTTTGCTCAAACCACCTGTTGTTTCTGACAATCCCACCTGGGGCCGGATATCACCACGGGTCTGAGAGGCCCAGGGACCACCGGTGTGGGAAGGCGCTGGGGCTCTCCTGCCAGGTGCCACAGCGGACGGGGTGATGGCGAACCTGGGGCTGAAGTGCCAGCTCAGGGACCCCCTGCCCGCCTTGGGTCCCCCTGCCCGCCGGGACCCGCATCCTTCCTCCCCGGCTGAGCAGTGAGCACCAAGCCACTCCCTTCTCCCACACCTCGGCCAGAGGCTAAGGGACACCAGGCGCTACACCCCGATTCGGGGGTCTCACAAGCCTTTCCGGAGGCTTTCCAGCTGCCAGGCTGGGGCGTCCCCTCAGAGCGAGTCCCGGTGCTCGCCGTCCCCGCCGGGCGTGGCGGCCGCGCTCCCGCCGCGCTGCGCCCGCAAAGTTCCCTCCAAACTTTCATTTTCTTTCTAAAAAAACGCGGTTTCCCCCCTCGATTCCACCCGGAACGCCCCGGGCAGCCCCCCACACCGACTGCCCTGGCGGCAGGTGGCCGAGAAGCGGCAGCAAAGCCTCGGTACCTCCCGTGTCCCGGGCCGGCGCTCCCAGCGCCGCCGCCTCCTCCTCCGGCGCCGCCCGCACGCCTCGCTCCGCGACCCTGGAGGCGGAGGGAGGCCGGCAGGAAAGGGAGCGGGACAGCGACTCCTCCTCCGGCCCCGTCCCGGCGCCGCGGCCACGGCGAGTCCCCAGGCACGGCCCCTGGCCTGCCCCCGAGGGCAGGGCTGGCTCGGAGGAGGAGGATGGAGCTCCTTCTCCAGACCCGACCTGCACACCCGCCCGCCCCCGGGCAGCCCCTCAGGCTCAGCGGATTCGAGTTTTTTAGGAAAACCCAGCCTGGGAGTGGCGGTGGCTGGAGCAGGACCCCTCCCGCATCGCAGCCCATCGTCCCGGCAGGGCCCGGCCTTACCGCGGCAGCGCCCAGCACAGCTCTGACTTCGAAAGTTGCTCCTTCCCCGGATCGCGGCGAGTTTGCTCCTCGCTGGAAGAGCAGAGCGAGGTTGCCCCCTCTCTTCGGAAGGAGTCAGATGTTGGTGTGCGCAGTCCTTCCCCAGACTGACCCATTCCTCCCCAGGAACCTCTGACAAGGCAGGGATCGCTCCATTTTCCACACCCGTCGAACCAACTAAGAAAAGACCATTTCTGCGTGCCTTTTGCTTTGCTATTCGTAGTGATTCTGTAAATTAAACACAGAGGATGGTTTTTTTTCTCTGGTCCGTACCTAGCAATGGATCGCTGATGGTCACTTGAGGATGGATGTGCATCGGCTGCGGCAGCCTGAGATTTACCTGGGGGCTTCTTTGGATGATTATGGAGACAGGGATGGGTGTTCACCGGTGCTTTTCCCCGTGTTCGGGTACCCATCAATCTGCATCCAGCTGCAGCCATAGGAAGAGAGCAAGAACGTACCAATCCTCTTGGGTTTTGACTTTTAAAACAGCTAAAAATCAGCGTTACCTGTTTTTAGCACCCTTTCCATGTCTTACCCGGCCTGCTCCCTTTTATGCCTCACAGCCCAGCTCTTACCCAGACCTTTCTTACACCTTTTTTAGCACAGTGTTTGAAAACACCCAAAAATAACTCATTTTCCTTTATTATGATAGAGCCTCTAATTTCCTCTGGCAATAATTTATCCATATATTCAAGCTAATTTTTCCCTTTTTTCCCTCCCCAAATTTCATCCCACTCTTCCTTATGTCTCCTTTGATTATGTCACTCACAGTAATGCCTTTGTATCTCCAGCCTTCCCTTTTCTGGAGTCTGAAAGCTTCTGGTGATGCTCTCAGCGAGTGGAAAATTCAAGGAGTTTGGCTTGGCCTGTGCAGGGAGCTGATAGGAATTTCTCACACATCAGATGGGAAGAGAGTTAAAAGACAATGGAATGTTCTTGCTCTGTATCTACATTGCAGATGAGAGAAATAAAACAGGACTGGGAACACATTTAGTGGAGCCACACTAGCGGTGGATGTGTCTCAAGGGGCTTAGGAAGCAGCCAGACCAAGGCAGGGAGCTCCATCTGGCTGCAGGAGCCACAGTGTCTTGAAACACTTCATTTTGAGGCTCACCTCAGCAGGAAAAGAGGATCCATCCAACTTTGTGCTTACCCCTGCCAGCTGCAGCTCTGCTCTCCTCCCTCTGCTTATGGTAAATGGCACAACTCAAGCTTTTACGTGCAGAACACCGACCACACTTAGCATTTTACTCTTTTAAAATTGGCTAATTCCTCCCAAATGGCAGAAATTAATCCAAGTGCAGACTGCCTCACAGTCCCCCAGTGAGATACTGAATCTTGAGACACACCCATTTCACAAAGTTAAACATTTATTAGGAACAAGAACTATTACAAAAAAGATATCCATAGTCTAAATATATACATGAGGTTTAAACATTTTCATGTACCTTTAGCTATAAAAATACATTAGATTAACTGTATCCTAATTTATAAATATAGTTCTTTTCTTTTAAAAAAACAACTAGTATTTCATATGAAAGCCTTACTGTGCAATGGAAGAATATATATACCCTCTAAGGGGTTATTTTAAAGTTAGTGTCTAGTGTTATATAACTTAGAAAATTCAGTGTGTAGAGTCAAACCCTGATTTATACAAAAAGAGATACATTGACCTTTTAAAAACTTGATAAGGGGGAAAAACAAGTGAAATATATATCTTATATATAAAACCAGAAGAGTAGGATTTTAAGAATTTCAGATTATTTCAGTCTCCACCATTGTTTATCAAAAATACAGAGAAACATTAAGATAACCAGCCTTTTACTGTTTGCCTCACCTCCCTACTGTCTGGCTGCAGCCCAAGAAAACCCTCAGGTGGGCAAGAGTAAAATGTTTGTCTGAGAAAATGTTTGCACTCTTAAGTGTCTTACAAAAATAGAAACTTATTTACAATGATTCCATTTGGCCTTTCATGGGGAAGGGAGGACATTTTCATCACTGGAGGGGGAGATTTACCTGTCTCACACCCCGTGGGACGAGAGGGTCTGAGTTACACCGTTGGAGGTATGTCATGTCAGAAGTGAAGTGGTGTTGAAGTGCAATTTCAACGTTCACCAACTAATAAGGAAGTTTAGGCTCATGCAAACTTTTTCCTAACTTATCGCCACCCACCTTCCTTCCTCCTCCAAAAAAAGCTCCACTCATGCAACAGAATTTGTTATGTCTGAGCCTATCTGTGAGCAACGGAAGGTACTGGTTAAATCCTGGCTTGCAGCAGAGAAGAGAGGTTAGACCTGTGTTTCTGCTTCAAGCTCTGACATCCGGAGCAGCAATCCTTATCAGCGCTCCCTGGAGGTCTGCTGATAAGCCATAAGGAACCTCGGTGGGTTTGTTCCCAGAGGACAATCCCAGAGGGATCAGCAGAACTTCCTAACAAGCTGTCACCACTAACTCCTGCACACTCACAGCTCCTGCAGACGTGGGACTGGCTGTGCCTTTGCCAGGGTTCTCCAGCAGAGTCAGAAGAGAGGAGGAGGGAAAGCCGTGAACCCAGGAACTGAAGACAGCATGTGGCTTGTCATTAATCTCATCAAAATTAATCTCATAATAATGTTCAGGTATGCAAAGAAGTTAGTACCTCCTGCAGTAAGGCATGAACTTGGTGTGACAGCCACTCCATGGACAGCTGTGAGCAAGGGACAATCCAAGGCAGTTGTTTTCTCAGGGAAGGATCAGCTACTCTGTGCTGGCCACGAGATGACAGCACTCACAGGGACAATGATTGTGAAGCTGCTGACACATTGAAGTCCAGCCACATCTTATTCCATGGTAACTGGCTTGTATACCCTCCTCTTTAGCACTCAAGGAGTACTTGGGAGCACCTGCCTTTTCACACTGTACTTTCAGGAATGTATTTTAAGCTACATTCATACAGGATAAAGAAGCAGTAAGAAGAGCTTATAAGTTTTACTCTCACAGTAATAATCCTGGCTCAAAAAACAAAGAGATGTTCAAAAAGCCTGAAAGTTGCAGAGAAAGAGTGAGCAGGACAGTTTCCTGCAGCTCTTCTGCTCCCTCCCCCAGATCAGAAGGACTGGTGTGGGGTGTTTTCTGTGGGGTATCGACCATGCTACATGCTCAGCATCCAACTCGGTGTCACCATGGTAAGTGCAGTGCAAAATCCTCTTGAGAAAAGTGCTATAGTGAAGGTTTGAGATACAACTGTGACTCACTGGGAGCCAGAAGGGTCAGCAAGTCAGGAACTTGCATTTGCAGCATGTGTAGTGTGTGCACACCCAAACATCAGGTTCCAAGGACACTTGAAATTCTGGCTCTGTTGGGTGAAATACTGGCCCCAAAGGAGTCCTCTAGGAAACTCCCACAAATCTCATTCAGGGCTAGAATATCACCAGTATGGAGAATGCATATATCTTTAGATAGCTTTTTCAAAGAGAATTTCCTTACAGATCCTTCCATGAAAGCTTGCACTCCCATTCCAAACTCCAGCTGCAATCTTCACACAAACTGCACCAGCTCCAGTCAAGTTGTTCTAACCCTACCATTTGAGTCCATCTATGCTGAGGGAAACCCAAGTGCTTCTGAAGGTATTTACTAGTACCAGTGATGGTACCAGCAGTCTCTCTAACATGCCAGCGATGTCCAGGTCCTTCAGGGGCATAGTTTGGAAGCAGATGTCCTGCAAACACTGTGACTGACCAGCTTTGAGTCACAGGGAGCAGGCAGGTGTACAGCCGGGGACTTGGAGAGTACAAGTGTGTACTGCCAGTCGGGTCAGTAAATCAGTTTTGTAAGAGCCAGTTGGCAAAATGCAGTCCAGTAGATTCAGTGTTCCTAGAGGAATAAACACAGGTGTTGCCATTTTCCTTTCCACCCCTCCCTTCCCCCTTGCTCTGAACACGTCCCCCATGTGTCACATTCAGAGTGTCAGCATTTTAGGCCTCCTGTTTTCATGGACTCTTCTGAGAGAGTTTAATGGTGACTGTTTTCACTTCAGTATATTCTGCCAGAGCATATTCCCCACTGCAAAAGAAGAGAGGAGGAAAGGGTCAGTGGTAGCATGTTAGTGTGTATTTCCCTGAGAGAAGAGAGTTGTACACATGTGCATTTTAACAGCTGCTGTAGGTGACATCAAGTCATTAAAACCAGATCTGCACAACTTACACCAGCTATCCATTTGTCCCACCACTTCTAATAACCACCAAGTACATACAATTACACCCTGTTAAAAGAAACATGGAATGCTTTGGTCACTGTAACCCACAAGATCACACTTGTGACTCTGCCTAGTGCAAACTGAGTGCTGCTGTGAGAAGCCATACAAGATACAGCCATGTACACACAGTTATTGGTGCTTAGACAGCAGTTAAAGTTATTTTTTCACCAAAAGAAAGCTTCAGTCTACAAGATACCGTGTCATCAGGAGGACATGGTTGCTCCAGAAGTGTGTACTGGATGAGAGAGCCCAGCACTGCAGTATGTCTTGGTTGGTGGTAAGTGACTCTATTTCCATGCCTTGCCCATGGGAAACCTCTGACATCCTTTAATTAGCCAGGCAGTCGGGCAAAGCAAACCATAAGGTCTCAATACATATCTGCGTCCCATCTGAGGATTCATTTATTTGCTGTGCATATCAAATGAGGCACCTGAATGTCTCAGAGCAGCAGATGCACCAGAACATTTACAGAAATGGTTTCTGGAGTTAAATCTGGCTTGTGACAGAAAAGGTGTGTTAGAGTCCTCTGAGGAGTCTGCTGAATGGTCTAGGAAAACCTCTCTCCTATACAAGAAAATTAAGATTTAAGAGAATGTCTCAGCTGTGTGTCTAACTCATGGGTAACTAGTTAGAGCTGAAATGTTTGGTAGCCCCACAGCAACAGGCCAGGCTGGGGAAAAGGAACAGAGGGTTCTTCTGTAATTTTGCAGCAAACTTAGAAAGTGGGATGTAGAATGATTTGGGAGATAATTTTTTCCCACCAGAAGAGGTCCAAAAAGAAGCAATGATACAGCAGCCAAGAGAGGCACAGACACCACCATGGAAAAATGGGGCAGGTTTGGGGTGTATACCAGTGTCCCCAGCCATGGGGCCATACTTTTCCCTTCATCTGAAAATCTAACTATATGGAAAAATGCTTCCAAGTGGACTTGACTGAACTGGAGCTATTAAAAGCTTATAAAGCAGATGAAGGTGCTCTTAAAGGAGTGCTTTACATCCACGCTCTACTGGCTTAGCACCTCCCTGTGCAGCATGCTGCAAGCCTGATTAAACTTTAAAAGCAAATTCAACAGTGTTTTCACAGTCACAAATGTTATTGCATTCACCACCCACACAGAAACAAAATATTGAGCAAAACTTACAGTTCTCTGCCATTGCCTGACATTTTAAAGCCACCAAAAGGAGCCTGTGCATAGAGCGCATTGTAACAGTTGATCCTACAATAAAAACATCCATTTTAAAAAGACAATTCAATACCAAGGGAAAGCAAGATGATGACAACAGCAACAATACAATAAAAGGCTGAAATCTCTGTTTTCTCTTTTATACAATTCAGTCACTTGAGAAATCAGATTTTAGCAATAAAATCTTCTTTTTCTGCAGAAACAGAAAACATCTGAGTAGTTCTCAGTCTGACCTACATCTCATTTCATATCCTCTAATGGCAGAGACATTCATGCTTGAGCTGGAATCATGATTAAAGTAAGTATCCCTAGCTATTCCCTAATTTATTAAGCACATTCTGAAATGAACATGTTTACTCAGAAAGCTGTCTAAACACTCACAACCAGGCCCTAGCATCCACTTCCAGGTATAGAAAATATTTGGACTGTATCAGACAATTGTATCAAAGTAAAATAAAAGCACTAGGCTCATTTCTATAGATACTTGGTAGAAAAAGCTGATGCAGACACTTCCCCAGCATATCAGTAAGATCAAATGACTGAAGATCATACAGCACAGGTAAGGCTTTATGCTGTAGGTCTGCACCTTCATGTGTGTTCAGCACATGTATCCTTCAAAACCCAACATTCCATTTTTATGTAAGTATTTGAGGCAGATTCTTCTGGTGCCAACTGTTGAAATTAATCCTCTGCATCAGAATCAGACACCAGATCAACTTCCTGTCTTGAGTGGGACAAAAATCAGGATTCCATCTTTGAAATGATTCTAATATAAAAAGAAATTTTCTAAGCAAAAATAGCTGCTTTTCTTTGTGACAGTGGTGTGTTGCCACCTACTGTCCACACTGGTTTTGTGCAGCAAAGTCTCATCTGGTGCTGGCTAAAGATCATGAGAATTCTTTTTTGCTACATACAGGGTTTTGGAAGGCATCACATCTGGTGGAACTTACTACAACCCCAACAAAGAAATACTTTGACTGAAGGAAAAAACAGTCAATTTCTTGACACACTGTCTGGGCCTCACCACCTTATTTTGAGGAACGGATGTTGCTTCTGAGCAGAATGTCAAGAATTAGGCAGGCTACTAAGACATCTTACCTCCAGCATTTAGAGAATCTGATATTCTGAGTAGGGAGGGAGCCACATGGATCATGAAGTTCAACTCTTAAATGAATGGCACATGGGGATGGAGCCCACAACCTTATTAGCACCATGCTCTTACCAACATGATTGCAAGTCCTAAACCCCTCTCAGGGAGCAAAGCCCCAGCCCACCATCTGTTCCCAACCTGCTCACCAGACTGTTCCTGACTGCAGAGCTGAAGCCAGGGTTAAGGCTCTGTCCAGGTTCTTGGTGAACACTGCAGCTGTGAGTCCATACTCGGTGCTGTTGGCTCTTCTGATCACCTCTTCTATACTCTTGAACTTCATAATTGGCTGAACCGGCCCAAAAATCTGCACATATCAATTAAGCCTTAGTACAAGAAAGCATCTGCTAATCATGGTAATTTTGAAGTAATCAGAATCAGATGCTCTGTTTGGATAATATATTTAAAATGTTATATCTTAGGCTTCTAGAGGTCACTGATAGAGTGTCTTAAAAACTACTAATTAAACTTCAAAGGAGGCATTGTGATGTGCTGTAGTAGTTAATAAATGTTAAGGTCTAACAACTAATGTATCATCTACAACAATCAAAACAAGCAGAGTTAGATCTGGACAAGTTACAAATGATTCATCCTTACTCCATTTACAACTCTCCTTTTGAACTCTGAAGCTGAGTGTACTCAAGTAACAATTAATTTATTTCAAGGACTCCAAGTTTTCTTCCTTGGTTTTAACCCTGATTTTGTCCCTGTATGCATTTTATTTGCATGCAGTGCATTTACCACATCTGTGTTTGACCACAAATTTGGCTTCCCAGGTTGCCAGTGTAAAGGCAACAGGCATACAGAAGGCTTCACAATTTCGGGATGGAGTCTCTCATCAGGTACAGTATTAAAGGTGGAGCTCTTGGTCTCCAGGGTCTCACAGCACAATAAAGCCCATTGAAGGTGAGATACAGATTCATTTTGGCCACTTTTAGGCTCATATAAGTATTTCTAAATGTCTTTATTTTGGGATATCCAGGCTCTTAAGTGGAGCCTCAATCCTGGGCAAAGGATGAACATGCATTTGCAACAAAACTGCCAATGAAGGGAACTGGATAAGCTTCGTGAATCACAGCTTGGGATTTGGAATCAGTTCATTAAGAAAAGGTCTGTCATGGGATTTTCAGCTCTTTTTCTCTCTATTTTTAGCATGTAACTCATGCCCTGACTGATATCTTTCCCAGGTTCCTTAGAGATTCTGTGGCAGATCTGAGACATTTATACATCTTGCCAGGAGTGAACAGCAAGCAGCCCCATAAAAAGCACTAGGCTAAACTATAAAACACAAATGCCAGTTAGACTTTGGCAACTACTTATTTTCCATTAGGGAACATGATGAAAAGTAGATTAACTTCTATTTCAAAGGAATATCACAGGATCTGATCACATGCAGCTTGTTCAACATTTCTGCATATGAATAATGAAAGCCAGAGTATTAGATCTGCACTTTACTGGCTTTGACCATGTTTTCATATAGGAAAGAAATACTCTCAGGGGATTTTGCCATGAAAATGGAATCTAGGATTGTTTCAGATGCTAAGGCTGCTTCAGAGAACTTCAGTGGCCATTCCTTTGCTCCTTACCAGCATCAGGTCCCAGAGTTCTTTTCCCACCTTTCTGCAATAAAGCAACCCCTTCTTTACAAAGTAGTGGAGCAAGAATGCACATTACACTGTCCACTGTCACTGGTAATTACAGGGTAAATAATTGCTCCAGCCTGTCACAGTGTCAGTTATTTTCACTCAGTTATTTATATTTAAAACATTTTAGACAGATTCAGACAGAACCCCCTCCATCACCACTATTTCTTATTCTCAAGCAGCATTTATCTAGGTGACTCGTACCTCTTCTTTGGCAATTCTCATGTTATCAGTGACCTCAGAAAACACCGTGGGTTTTATAAACAGTCCTCTGTCTTCAATGGCAAGACCACCACACTCCAGCTTAGCCCCTTCTTTCTTCCCACTTTCTATCAGCTCCAGGATTTTATCAAACTGTTTTTGGTCAATCTGTCAGACACAAAAGGAAAAGAAACAGAGAGCAGCACCTTTATTATCATGGTTCCAGAGAGGAGTCATTGAATGTGGCCCAGGGGCACATTTGCAGGGCACTGTCAAATTGGGTTAGTTTACAGCTCAGTTTAGGATGTGGCAGTCAGGCAGTGAGCAGGGAGAAAGATGGGACATGGGCATAGCCCTGAGCCACAGGAAACAGAAGGTGAAGTGACATGTAACAGTTTAATCTGATCTAATAGTTTGCTGCCACATGGAGGGATCTCCCCACTTTCCCTTCCTGGGCGTCCTGGATATGTGCTCCCACAGCTCACCTCACTTGAGCTCTGGGATTTGCTGACCTTCCCCAAGCACTGATTTATCTCAGTAGCAGCATGAGAACAGCCTCAGATGGACTGGCAAGCTCAGCAAGGGATCTGACCAGCAGCAGAATCAGTTCAGGAGAGGGAGGACCAGGGTATAAGAGCTATTAACTCAACTTTGCTGCAGTGGGCAGCTTCACCCACAGCTCCCAGTCCCCAGCTGGAAGTACCCAGCAAGCTCTGCCTCCATCTCATTCCACACTGCACACTACATGAACAGCCTCAAAGATAAGCCCTGTTGGTAGGGTGACTTCAGAACTGCTGCACCAAAGTATTGCTTTTAAAATCAGAATAACTTTTCACGGTTCTTAGAGACCAGTATACTCCTGCAGTTTTTTTCCTCTGTACTGGGAGCCATATCCTCACATTTAACTACCAACCTTGTCTATCTCCTTCTCACCCCCACCTAAACATGGAGTAATCTCAAATAGTGAGTGCTGCTGTCATTAGCCTTTAACCAGGGATTTCTGCAGGGTTGGGGAAAGATCAGGCCAGTGACAGGACCCTGAAGCTGCACAGCTGCACCAGGACTTGGAGGAGACATGCTGTACACCACAAGCACAGTGTGTCCTGTGCTGGGAAGAGGTGCCAAAGCCCACAGCACTTCCAATCACTACAGATCCTTTTTCTGTGTTCCACCTGCAGCAGTGGGCTGCAACACTGCAGGTTTCAAACAAACAGACCTGGCTCTTGGCATGATGTGTAATTAAGTGATGAAACTCCTCATCACAGCAGGCTGGAGATGGTAAAAGACTTAGAGTGATGTTTTTAAAAACTTAACAAAAAGCTCAACAAATTTATTGAGGTGATTAAATAAAAGACTCCACCCACTGGTACAAGGTGTCCTGGAAGCCTGGGGGGTTATTCTGATTGCCAGGTATCTCCAGATGCTTGTTCTGGCTCAATCCCCCTCCCTAGGCATCTGGTTTTATTTCAGCAGGGCCAGTTGCCAGTTGGGACTGTTTACACAGAGTGTTCCATGCTTGACTCCTCCAGATTACAGACTATATCCTGTCCCTAGTTAATCCTGGCCACACACAATCCAAGTTTTCATGCTTTTAGACAAATATCAAAGCTGCAGGAGGGTGTCCTTGAGGTACTTCTGGTACACAGTGGAAACAGCCCAGCACATCTCCAGGCAAACAGATGTGTGTGTATCACATGCACTGTGGACTGGGTGTTCTAAGTGCTTGTGCTCTCTCGTGTTAAGGTGCTGCTCAAGGACACAATTCATGCTAGTGCCCCAGGAAATGTGTGCCCTCCTGTAGGATACAGCATCACACTGAGTTTGGCAGGTGTCATACACATTGTCTATTTGTCTGGTTGCTTAGTCGCCAAGTGTAAATAATTCGAAAATATCTGCAAGTGCTTTCCATGCTGGCATGTCTGTGATCCAGACCAATCCAGTCCATCCACTTCACATCACAGAAAACAAAACAAGGATATTTATACAGCTGTAACTTGTTGCAAGGCAAACTACAGTTAGATGAAAAGACACTGGGGAAAGAAAACATTTGTAAAAATGACATGCAAGGGTGGAACTGTTTGTCATTGTAACTAGAGCTTGCAAGGCTTGTTTAAATTCTGTCCCCTACTCCACTATTATTTATGGTTCAAGCATTGAATTCTATTAAAAACACATGATCTGGTAAAGCAAATTCTACTATTGGTTCATCCAATTCAATAGAGAAGGCAGCTTCTAAGGATCACTGCAATGCTGAAAATCTGGGAACCCCCAAATCTTCATCTCTTGCTTCATTTCAGCCAAGACCATACGGAGAATTTTTTCCATGGTCAAAACTAGAATTTGTAATCCTACAAAATAGCCCACAACTGGGTCCAACGGGCTGTTGGACACAACCTTTTCTACTTAAATGTTTTATTTTCACACTTTAATCCTGAAGTGCACGTCTACAGTCTAAGGAAAATATTCACTGTCTTATAAATCAAATTATATGTTTTGGGCTGAATAGCTACTGGCTAACAAGTGCCATGATTAGTGCTTATTTTATTTCTGTAGATTAGGTGTTACAATCCACAAATCCCAGTATGTGGGGTTCTAAAATAACAAAACTAGTCCAGTGTTACTTTCATCTAATCCCTGTTCTAGTGCCTCAGGATATCAGTCTCATCTAATGCAGTTTGCTGTTCACAGTTGTATAATGCACTGGTTAACCAGTTTGCCATCTGTGCAGATTTACTTTATTGCTTCCTGTGATACAGCTCCCAGGAATCCAAAGTTAAACACTGCCCTTGTTCTGCATTTGAGGTTGGCACTCTGCTCAAACAGTCCTGATCACCCCTCAGGTTTCTTGTGGTGTCCTTTGAATTCCAGCCAGTCAGCACTGCCAGACACATGTGAGTTTTGGAGAAGTCTCATCAGAAGCATGCCTCATTTCTGTCTAAATTTAATACTGTTTAAAGTTGACCTAATTTTAATCAGAGCAGTACAGTTTATATCAGCAGAACCCAATACTGCAGCTGACACAGTATTTTCCCAACTGCCATGCCATGAGCATCCATGCCAGTGAACAGTAATGCACATCAGGGGACTGACCTGAGTAAAACCTTTCTTCCTCACTTCCAAAAGGCTGGATTAGACCTGAATCAACCAGTTCCCCAATCCAGTGCAGTTCAATGTAAGAACAAACAACTGTACACAGGACCACTTTTCCAGGACTAGCTTACGTCAGCTTCAAGTTCTTGTGGAACAGGATTGTCATCACCTACAGCTGATGCAGGACCAAAGAGATCATGGGCTACAACCACTGCCAGCCCAAAGGCTGGCTTTAACCCCTTGCCCCTGTTGGCTTCTAAGCCAGTGACAATGGGACCTATGCAGCATTGCTGTAATGTTGTATATGTTCACCCTGACCCACACAAAAGGAGAATGAAAGCAGCAGGCTGGATATGAAGCATCTCATGGGGAGAGATGAAGAAGACAAATTATTTTTCCTGGAGATTCTTCCCTTATCCATCAGTTCAAGATAAAAAAAACCCTCACAGCCAAGCAGGTTACTTCAGGGATGGGGGGGAAAATTATCTGGAAGCTTCACATTTGAAGAGTAACTTGTGGGCAGGTGTGAATCTTTGCCACTTTTGGAGGTATTTTTAAGTCCTTGTGACACTGCATCATTTCTCTCCTCTGCTTAAGTTTCTGTATGTGCCCACAACACAGGCTCCAGAGAGTGAGGAACCATAGCTGCAGAGGAAGTGGCTGTTCCTTTGAACTGGAAATCACATAAAAGCTTTGGGATTTACACTTGCCTCCTACTCCCTCAACACCTTCCCATCCTGGCCTTGACAGTTGCATACACAGAAGTTCAGGTGTGTGTGGGTGTGCTCTCTTTCCTACAAGTGTAACAGGTAAGCCAGAGTAGGGAAAGTGGACAGATGGGCCATATTTAAAATCTAATCAGACACTGGCATTCCAACTTACTCTTACCCTTAATTACAGCTCTGTATGCAAAGGGTCTCCCTTAAGCCACAGCAGTGATCCCAGAGGATGGGAAGTGCTCTGACAGCCTGGCAAGAGCTGGGAACACAGATGAACTGAAACAAACAGCCCAGTTCTACATGCTCCAACCACTGCAGGGTGTTTCATCCTTTAAAACTCAGAACTGAATGGATTCAGGAGCTGTTCTCATGAAACCAGTGTTTGAGGGTCAGCTCATCTCTGTTGGAGCAAGTCTTTTCCAAAGAGTTTGAAATCTCTTTCTAGGCAAGTTACAGGGCTAGATGTAGCCTCAGCATGAGCAGGGGATGTACATCAACTTATTCCCCATGCATGAGGACAAGTGATGAGGTTTTGCCATGCATGAATCATGTGCATATTCAGATCCAGATAAGGAGAGGCAGATGTCCTTAGAGCCCCCCCTTCTCTGAGGGATCCCACACAGCATCAAGGAAGAAAAACTCACAGTGCAGTACAGAGCAAAAGAGGCCTTGGCTATAGGTTTCTGGGAATCTTACTTTATTTTTGGTACCAAACAGTGGGCCTGTTAGAAGATCTGACCTAAGGATCATCTTCCCCCAGAGTTCTCCAGCACAACTCAGATTGCCTCAAAAGGAAAAAAAACTAAGAGGAAGGCTCTGGAAGTATTGAGGAGGCTGGTCCTGACAGCAATTTGGCATGTTTCTTCCTTCTAATTCAGCTGAAACTTCTCCAAAGGATCAGAAAGGGAGCAGAGGAGGAGAGGGAAAGTGAGGACTCAGGAGTCTCTGGGCTCTAACTACTTGTCATCACCCACACAGCCAAGGAGCTGAATAGCCATTTAGCTGCACTCTTCTGCACAGAGCTATGGCTCACTGCAACATGCTTTGTGTTACTGTACCAGGGAGACAGCCCCTTCCATAAAGCTGGATAAGAACTGAATTAAATACATTTGTGTTTTTTTAAAAATGACAACATAACATTTCAACAGTTGTGATTAATTGATATTTAAAATAGAGAGGAAAAATAAAGCCACGATACATTACTCACCCCTCGGCACTTCTGCTGGGACCGTATCCGTAAGGATAATATTTACTCAAGGAAAATTAAACAAAACCACAACCAAAAACCAAACAACAACTGCTCTCAGACACACACTTACCTGGGGCCCTTGTTCAGTTGTGGCATCAAAGGGGTCTCCAACCAGTCTCTTCTTGGCAAACTCCACGCTGCGCTTGACAAACTCAGGGTAGATCTGCTCCTCCACAAAGACGCGGGAGGCAGCCGTGCAGCACTGCCCCTGGTTGAAGAACACGCCTTGGTGGGCACATTCCACTGCCAAGTCCACTGCAAGATGACCCAGGAGGGAAAAGTGTTACCACGTGCACAGTTCCAGCATTCCAGTGTTTCCAGACTTGTTTTTCTGCTTTCTCTCTGGAAAATCTTAAAAAATGCTGACAATGGTCAATACCCATTGAAGGCACTCACATGGCCTCACTGCCCCCAAACCAGATTTTTTATTGTATCCACCACCCTTCCTGACTTTTGTCTTGAGGTCTAGTTTGCCATAGCTCCTGATGCTTTCTCCCACAAGGACTCACTGAAGGCAGTGACCAGTTTTTCTTGCTGTGGAAATTCAAATGTGGATTCCTTGATACCATGCATTGGTTCTTACAGGCAAGTTCCAGTCCTGGTTGTTCAGAAAGCAGCATGCTTTCTGCTCCTTGCAATGCTCCTTATCAGCAGCTAGCATAAATGCTTCTGACTTTCAACCTGCACTGGCAGGACTGGAGAGGATTTTCCTGAAGCCAAATAGGATTTTCCAACCATTTTGGTGGTCACAGGTTACACATATCTCCTAGTAGTACTCAGTCATGTAATAAAATCACAATGAAACACACAAAATGAGCCCTGCAGATCACCAGGATAGAGGTGAGGGCTGGATTAGATCAGGTTCTACAAAATTCCCCTGGCACAGGAACGCCTGCAGAGGGGCTGCTTTGCAGAAAATCACTTTCCCCAGTGCTTGGCTCAGGCTCTCCAGCACTGCCAATCAAAGATAAAGCCCACAAACAGCAAACACACAAGTGCAAGATCTACCTGCAACTGCAGCCATCCCCAGGGAAGGCAACGTGGGCCATGGGGATGATCCCCACGCTGGGGAAGAGCTCCAGGAATGCAGAACTATATCCTGCCCTTGGATAGAGGTTTCTTCCAGCCTTTGGGGTAGAAACACCAGCCCTGTGAGCTGCCAGAGGACAGCAAAGACCCCACCCTCAAGCCTTTTCCAGCAAATACACCCAGCAGCCCATACTCACAGTCTGCATCTGCACACACAATGCAGGGGTTTTTCCCTCCCAGCTCTAACGTCACCCTTTTGAGGTTGCTTTTAGAAGCAGCTTCTTTGATCAGTTTTCCAACCTATATCAGTGAGACACGAAGAGGACATGAGTTATTTCCCCTAAAAATCTCAACTGTGATTCCAACAAGGGTGGAAGAGCCTGGATGGCAGCTGAAGCAGACAGAGGTCAGGGAGAGCACTCTGAAATGATTTGAGTTTCCTATTGCTGCAATGTGTTGGGTCAAAACCAGGCCTAGAATTAAGGTTTGGTTTAGGCAGGTCTGAAAGGACAGGCTGTGTTTGAGAGCTACATCTGTATCCTGAAGGGAAGGATTTACTCTGCTTTCAGAATTTAGTAATCTAATGTTGTTAGAGCATGAATTAAAACTATTTAGGACCTTTAGTTGTTAGGGCAGGTTAATTTCCTAAGAGCGATGTAATATTTGAATTTGCTCATATTATAAATGTTTTCTTGTATTTTACCTTTGCACATGGAAACCTTACCTTTGTTTCTGCCTAAAAATACTCTTGCCCTGGAGTGGAACTGTGAGTGAGGAAAGCATGGGGCAGCTGGCTGGCAATTACAGGTCTACCTTTCTCATGATTTGCCCTTCTAACTTGAGCACGACTCCTGAACTTAGGAGAGATCATCTCTAGTCACTCAGAGCTTAGGCCTAGAGACAGCAGGAATAAGTACATCCTAGCTTTGCATGAGACATTACTACAGGCTGGCTGGCCAAAGTGGAGCAAGTCAATAACTTAAGAGAAGAGATCTATATGGGAAAATTCTCCTATAGTTTAAGATCAGTATTTCCAAGCTGGCACTGAGCCCAAGCTGAGGCTTAATAACTAAGTCAAAATATATTTTGAATTAGCTTCACTTCCTGGCTCAGAAACAGTAGCATTGTGCTGCAAATACTGCAGAGATGCAGCTGAACTCACAGATGGGTGGAGGGGGAAGAAAACACTTCTAAATTACACATGCATTAGCAAAGGATCTGTCTCCCTTGGTGTTTCCTGCACACCCATAGATTAGGAGACAAGCACAGTGTCTACAGGAGTTTTTTGCCTACAGGCTCCAGCAGATGAGGTTTTCCTTCTGCCAGTAATCCACTGGATACTCCTTTTTCATTAAAAACCCAAACAGAGACATGTGGGCTGGATGAGTCTATAAGCTCTATTGTTTTCACACAGCTAATGTCTCATCTGGGCTAAAAGTTTCTGATCTAGGATTTGGAGAGAAGCATGTAACTGAGTAAACTCTGAGATTAGACCAACTATCAGGAGAGTAAAAGCACACTGTGAACTTTTACTTTATTGTGTTCTGTTTGTTCCCATGATCCCTGCACAGAAACAGAGGCTTAGCACACCTTTTCCTATGGGATAAGCACAGTTAGGATGTACACAAAGCCACTAGATGGTAGTGTTGGTAAATGCTGCAGCTTTTGAGTGTTTGGTGTTACCTTTACAGACCAAGAACACCTTTCAAGGTAATTTGTCATCTTTATACATTCACATCACACTCTGCAATTACGAGGGCAGACATAAGAATGGATGAATTCAGCAAACGCTCAACGAGAATAGTGTTCCTCAAAGAAATAAGAGACTGAATTTGCCTGACTGATTTGAAGCTGCCCCCACTGGTGTGATCATTTCCATTCTTTGGACCCTGCCTCTATTCTGGAGGTGCAGATCTACTGCAAGAAACATCTAACTCAGAGGAAAAATGTTCACTTTTCTAAGCAAGCTTTTGTTTGAGAATTTTCAGTAGTGATTACTGCAGTCAGATCTGTTTGCATGTCTCAGCTCTGCTCAGTTCCACAGTCTTGGCTAAGCCATGTGCACTTTTCCCAAGTAGGTATGGAAAAGGATGACTGTAGGTGATTGATAGTGCAGACATCTCACTGCCACCCTTCTCATAAACAAGCCAGACACATCTATTTACAGGAAAAAAAGCTAAATAAGAAAGTGCTTTACTGTGCAGGTCTCAGAATGAAGCTCAAATGTTAATCCCCTCCACGTCAGCAGAGAAGACCTTGGGCACAAGGCCATGTTTTTATTTAAGTCCTAGTTCCTCAGAGGTAACTAAAGCCAAGGAAGAATTGTTCAGGCCTCTGACTGACATGTTTTCCAGTTGCAGGGCAGGACTGGCAGGCAAACATGCCCAGAAGCTCCATCAAGTCAATGGCATGGTGTTAAGTCACTGCCAGCCTGCCCTGTAGAGTGTCTTGCCTTATGTCAGAGCACCTTTTGTTTACAGTTCTTACAGAAATGTGGTGGTTTGGCAAAACCCAGCTTTCAGAGATGTGGGATTATTACAAGAACAAGGATCTGAATTAGACAAATATGAAATACTTCTGAGAAATCCCGTCACAAGGAATGTGACAGAAAAAGGGTTGGTTACACAGAAATCACTGACATTTCATAGGTCCAGTCTCGTATGGATGACAGTTTATTAGAGAATGCAAAGAGGAACAGCAGGTGTCTATGAGAAATCCATCACCTACCTTGGTGGATCCAGTAAAAGCAATTTTATCAATGCTGTCATGGGTAGAAATTGCAGCTCCAGCTGTGGGGCCGTAGCCTGGCACAATGTTCACCACACCTGGAGGAAAACCCACCTGAAACAGAGGTTAAAAACAGCTCTGTAGAGAATTTGAGAGTTCAGCTCATTTCTCAGGAAGCCTGAATTAGTTGTATTCTACTCCTCCAAGCTCTTACCAGATACATCCCTGTTTTCCAGGCTTTCCAGTGACATGGTTGCGTGCTACCAGCTGGACTAGACATGGGTGAAACTAACAGCCAGGCTTAGGAAATGCCAAGTTTCAGTAAGAATTCTTGGAGAAGTCCCAGTTTCAAGTCAAAAGAGAAGTGAGTCTTTTGGCCAAATTTGGCCCCCAGCTACTGCAGTGCAGCTGCAGCCAAGGGGTAAATGAATGAAAGTTTGTTTTGAACAAAGGTTGACATTTGTGGTTCTTCAGGGACCAGAGGGATTAAGAAGTCAGTAAAACCTCAGATGATGGGGCTAATAAAACAGGAGTACAAAAGCAGATGGTAACAAGACTTATGCAAGTTTCCACCACATTTACAACCTAGATTAGCCAACTAGTAATTTTGCCAAAACAGACAAATGGCAAAACTTCAGGTGAAATTCTAGTGCAAGGAGAACTGAGGGACTTACCAGTTTGGTTTTACTTCCTGAAACAAGAGTTTCAAGGATTATTGCTCTTCTAGGTTAGCCTTCCCCTACTACTGATAGCACAAGGTTTTTCCCTGCAATTTCTAATGATGGAATTGCAGAATGTAACACATTTGCTTCATTTCCTATGACTTTTTAATACAAATTCTCAATAAATGCAATTTCTTTTTAATAGGGAAAAAAAGGAAGCAATTGTTCATGTACTATCTTGCAAAAAAAAAATTATCCTCATAAGGCTTTTTCCCCCCATTTTTTCTTTTCATAAATTGGAAGGGCAGTCTCATTTCTTCTGTGGATGTGACAATGACAAAAGTGCATTTAATGGAGTTTGCATCTTGGCTAATGAGTTTTCAAGCAAATACTGCATGTCAAACTGTGCAAGTAATGGTGTTTGGAGTCAGCAGCAAAGCCACAAGGAAGCAAAAAATTGGTTCAGAACACCCTGAGCCAAAAAGTTTTTTCTGTTTTTCAGCAAAAATGGAAGCGAAAATATTTTGGCTGGCCAAAAATTATTTCATTGAACATAACACAGAGATTTGGGTGTATGTTAACATCTTCTGCATCCTTTTAAAGATGAAAACCAAGAAAAGTTTAACTTATTTTTCTGAAAAACTGCAAAGAATTTAGCTAATTTTGGGTGGAGAAAGAAGCATCTTCAAATAAAATTATTCTGCTCCAATTAAACTTGTGCCCTGAAGGACAACTGTGAGAAACAGCAAGTTTAGAATTTCAACTGAAAAAAAATTATTTTTACCAGAATTGAATGGGGTTTTCTTTGGGGGGGGACTGCTATGCCTGCATTTGGGGAGCTGCATATCAGAGTCAAAAAAAGCAGTGCTGCATGACAATTGCACCCTGTACTCACTCACTCATCTTGTGTAATCTTATTAAGCCAAGTGACTCTAGGAGATACTTAACTGGTATTATTTTTCCACTTCCTTTCCTGATGGAAGAGCCTTAAGTGTCAATTATCAACATATCCTTCTATTTTCTCCCAGGCTAAGCCAAGAAAGGAAAAAATCATCATTTGACTGAGCCTAACAAACAGACTTTCATCTGAGAGGTAAAAGACCATCTACAACTTTTTTAGTTTCCCTCCGTCAGTCAAATCCATAGCTGCAGGATGGAGCAGCGCTGGAAGGTTCTGTGCACCTCCGACCCCTCTGTACAATTAACAGATCTGTTGGCACACAAGATCCTACCTGACAAGCCCTAAACCAGCATTTTAAAATCCCAGCCTATCATCTTGCCTTTATTTCAGTTAGCTTTACAGGCCAGACACAGCTAAATTGTTCTACGAACCACAGAAATGATGAGGAATTGTTTCCCAGGGCACTCTGTCTTGGTTGAATTATCCCACTTAAAAACAACAAACACAACACTGCTGTCTAATCACACTCTTTTTTGTCCCATTGCCTAATAAAACTGAGCTGTTTTCTTTCCCTCATTTGGAAGAGGGGAAGACAAGGCAGAGGAATAAAAGCATCACTTTTTCCTCTCTGCAGCTTCCTGAGAAAGGAGAAAAATGCACAGGTTTTGTGATGTTTGCCACCTCCCAGCCAGTCACAAAGACCTTTGTAAAAAAATACTGAAGACAGAGGTTGCTCTCACTTTCCTTGGTGAGGCTTTAATATCTTTAAAACCTAAAAACCTGGACAGCCAATTCAAAATACAGCCTTGCTTACGACCTTAAGAGAACAGAACTTCGATGGTCTGTTCAGATTTCCTCACCTCCTTGATCAGAGAGCCAATGTAGAGAGACGTGAGCGGAGTTTGTTCAGCTGGCTTAATGACCAGAGTGTTTCCACAGCACAACGCTGGTGCCATCTTCCAAACCAGCATCAGCAGGGGGAAGTTCCACTGCAAGAACACAAGTCACTGGTCAGATGAGCCTGGCACAGTCCCCTACTCACTTCCGTGCAGCCTTTTCCCAGCTCAAGGGAGGAAAGGAACTGGGAGGAAAGCCACAAAGAGAAGCGTCTGTTTATAATACTGTGTTTGCTTGGACTAAGGAATATGACTTCCTTGATTTCCCCCTGAGATCCCTAATATTGCTGGCAGTCCTCACACTAATCCTGTAAGTTGGACAACCTTCTGCACGATGTGACCTCATTCTTTAAAGGAGTTTGATCACATTTTGTGTAGGATTTTGGCTGTTCACAGAAACTGTGTTGGAAGCAGTTTCCTGATGCGTCACTTCTGTACAGCATTTGTATGTGGGGAATTGCAGAGTGCAGCTTCTCATTGAAAAAACTAATTTTTCTCTGTTAAGGACTGGCTGAGTAGTTTGGAGTCATATAATATCATTCAATTCCAGTTTTATAACTAGGAAACTGCAGTGAGTTCAGTCATGGAAATCTAGGGGAGGTCTTCATATTGTAGATTGTTCCTTTCCAATTCATTTTCTAATTTGGAATTAGGAACCAGTCCACATCAGTTTTCTCTGTGCTAATCTCTTTCATGGTCATGTGTATTTGTGGATCTTGGAGTCTAAGCAAGAAGTGGAAAATCTAGCTCACATTGAATCTCAGAAAGGTCATTTGGCAGCAGAAAGGATTTCTTCATTAAAAATAATTAATGCTGCTTCAGGGATGATGGAAGCAGGCCAACAGCAAGGGGACTTCTTGTCAAGACTCAAGCCAAGGGCCTTCAGCTATCAACAAAGAAGCCAAGTATGTCAGGAATCCACAAATTCACACTTACAAATAAATTAGCAGTGTAGCTTTTGAGCCATGAGTTCTATTCTAACCCTGAGACAAAGGAGAATTTAGTCTCAAGTGTTATTCTTCAACATGCTTCAACCTTTTTCCCAGAACTGTTCCATTTCAGTGATCTTCTCCAATGGCCACATCCCATAATTTGCCCATTTGTCTTTTTCTCCTAAGTTTTCTTGGAGGCCTGACTGTGCAGCTCGAGCCATTTACACCTACACTACTTTTTTACACTTTCAGAGCATGAAATAGCTCCATTAGGAGCTTTCTGCTGCAGAGTGGCTGGTGAAAGTAACAGTAAAGGACTCCAGAGCTGCCTCATGATATCACCTTGGGATAAAAATCCGCCATCTGCTGCACTTCCTAAGAGCTTCTCTTGCTAAGAACATTGCTTTAAATATAGTCAAGCCAAAGGAAAAAGGGAGGACTGTTAATGGCTCTAGGGAAACATACCCAGAACAGTGACAGAATCTTTTTCAATCAACTAGGAATATACAAACCCAGAGGCTGTTGGTGTTACCAAGATCGAACTGGGAAAAAAGTTGGAGAAGATTTTTTTCTGAGTAAACTGACGACAGATGTGGTTCTGTTGACCCCAGTCATTTTTTATACAAACGCAGTGTTGAACTTAAGTCAAAGTTCTGTACTTTCTGTCGTATTTATTGCTGGTCTAGGGTCGACCTGAGATCTTACAAGTCCCACTATGTCCTCTACAGTGGCCTTCCAAAGCATCTTACATGTAGGCTTTTAAAGGGAAAGCTTCCAGAGCACTGCTGAGTGCCAAAGGTGGCTGAATGTGACAGAAAACACCTTTTAACTTAAGTCTCAAATTCTGCTCACCAGCAGTCACATTGCTTTCTCAGCCAGAAAAGCTGCAAAGTCACCAAGATGAATGTTTGATAATCTCCCACTTTGCCTCACTCTGACGCTGCCAAATAGACCACGTCCTCTTACCATCAGGGGTATAAATTCAGTCCTGCTGAAGGAAAAAGCAGAATTCCCCCAGATTTCTTTGGGATCTTGTCCAGACCTGGTGTTCCCAGGGTCCCACAAGTCCAATGTCTCACATGCATTTCTTTCAGTATCGCAAAAGTCAAAATCCTCCACAAATTCATATTGATCCAAGTACCATATAATCATAGAACTTCCTAGGTTGGAAGGGATCCTCTGGGATCATCAGATTCCAGCTCCTGGATCTGCACAGGACAGCACCAAAACTCTCACCACAGGTCTGAGAGCATTTTCCAAACACTTCTTGAGCTCTGGCAGGCTTGGTGCTGTATCCAAACAGAGAATCTTGACACAGCACCATTTGCCTCAGAAATTGTAGGATACCACATTTCAAAGCATTTTACAACCAGACAGGAACAAACTCTGTCTCCCATGAGCTGTAAAGTCTTCCTGGCTGTCTGTTGAAACAGAGCAAGCAACACATGCTAACACTGGAGGCATTCCAAGAACTAGCCATACTGTCCCCTCAGCAGAGAATGAGAGCTCAAGGAAAAGAAAACTCTATTCAATAAGACTTAATCCAAGAAAGCTCAGACAACAGCCAGATGTAATTAATTGATAATGGACATGATTTAAAACTCAAAACTATGCATCAGCACAAGGCAGCAAAAAGCCAGCGCTCATAATGACGAGATGGTTGTCCCAGCAGTGGGAGAGTCAGAGCTCTGACTGGTCTCTGGTGACTGGTGTCAGCCTCAGAGAGCAACAGAACATCTGATTAGGAGACCCACCCTTCCACTGCAGAGCACTTCTGTTGCCAAGAGCAATTGGCATGGGGGTAAAATATGAAACTACATCAGGCCACTGAGATGGGAGTTCCCTGCAGAGCAGCTGTGCTTAACCAGGCAGCAAATGGCTGCAGGGTAGGATGGAGTGCACATGGAATTTCCAGTTCTATGGGAGATGGAGGGCACCAGCACTGTCACTTACTGGAGTTATGGCTCCACAGACACCCATCGGCTCGTGCCGAGTGAAACACACAAAATTTTCATCTGCAAAACAAGAGAGTAAAAGGGAACAAAACAGTCAAAATCCTCACTTTTACAGAAAGTGTGTAAGACAACTGCACACCAACAGGTTGGGGACAGAACTAAACTCCTGTTAGACAGAGAACACTGTGTCTGTTCAGCCTGACTCATGTCTTTGGGACATCCCAGGTGGATAAAGATCTGAGTGCAGGTCTTGTGCCACCTTGAAAGCCAAACACCACTCATGGTCACAGTGCAATCTTTTAACACCAGAGTTCAGCTCCTTCTACAAACTCCCTGTGTGGAGGCTGAGGGGAGGATAACTCTTTATCACACTGAAGAGCAAACATAAGTATCATTCAGATTGTGCCCTACCGAAAAAAACAAAGTACTTGTCTCCTTGAAGGAGAGAGTTTTAAAACCCATTTTGTACAAGAATCTTGTTCAGTGTAACAGGAATTGTACTTCTGCTAAGAAAACACAAAAAAATGAAACTTGAACCAAAGTAATACCATTCATCTTAAAATACTGCTCTTACTCTTTCAAAAAGATAGCAGGAAGAACATTTGCCTTTCAAATTCATTCTTGCTGAACACCTAGTTTCACTGGGAAGATCTGACAGAGAACAAGAACATTTCTAATGATGGGCTTTGGAAGTGATCTCAATCAGGACAAACAAGCAGTGTCCAGGCAAGCAAAACTTTACACCACTCTGAATGAGGGTGACAAATCTCAGTTTATATGACTGACACAGCTCCCTTTGCTGTCTGCACAGACTGAACTAGCTCAGCCCTCCAGAACCCTTCCTCTGGTGACTAATTTCTGTCTGCAGTGCCTGTCCTTCACACAGCCTCAGTGATCACCCACATGCAGGGACAAAAGAGGCTGAATTTGAAAATACTCTGTGTCACCCATCGTGCCACAAGGACATCCATTCTGTTAATTTGTTCTCTCCAAAACCATATTTGAACTTCTATACCTGGACCAAAGTGTTCTCTCTGTGTGACTTCTCTGACCAAAGGCTTCTCTGTTAAAAAAGCAACAGAAGAGCCCACCCATTATTTTCCAGAGATCTATCCAGGCACTGACAAAGTTCTCCCAACAGGTTAAATATTGAAATATCTGCTTAAAATGCATCCTGAGATAGAAAGGAAGTGCAGGCTATTTTTGAAGGTTTTCAGAAGCCAGCCTTTCCATGGCTCTCCCTTCCCCTCAAGCTTGATCCCATCCCAGCTCTGAAACTGGGTCTGAAGATACTCACCCACTGGGATAGTTCTGCCCTGAATTTTATCAGCCCATCCAGCATAATATCGGAGTGTTTTTATACAGCCTTCCAGGTCAATGAAATAAGCCTGCAGAAAAGGTTTTCCTGTGTCCATTGTTTCCAGAGTCTGAAAAAAACCCAAGTTGCATGCACTGTCAGAAAAGCCAATGCTTCAGGTTTTTTCTTAAAAAAAGAGCTTTTAAAGAACTCTCTTCTCAGCTTTATTTTGCCTTGTTCTGAAGACACGGAATGTTCTTCCCTCCTCTTATATTTAGAGAATGAGCTTGTTAATATAAATAAGGCAGAAGGGAAAACAGACACAGTAACTGATGTGCACAGGAGTAGCTTTGTTCAGGAGCTGTGATGAAAGATCACCTTCCAGAAGTCTCCAGAAGGTGAGTGTGGGTGGGATACAGGGCTGGAGTCTGGGGCACTGGTCAGAAACAATGTGAGTGTCGTGACTTCACCCTAACTGACCCTCCAACACAGATGTTCTGCAGTCCAGATGGTGTCACTGAAATCAGTAAGAGCTACTTTCCTTTTATTAAAAAAAGAAAAAAAAACCCAACTTTTTTCTACTTTATAACCTCGAACCCAACCTCTGAAAAGCCTCTTTTGTCCAATGATAAACATACTTTTTACAGAATTCTGGTAAAGTAACCTTTGGGCTCAGGTCTCTGCCAGGGCAAGGCAAAAGTTGCTCCACTGAAGCTGCACTGGTGCTGATCAGCTCTAAACAAAGTCCAGGCTTAGCCTGTGTCCTTCACAGTGTCCTGGACATAAGCTCAGGGAATGCTTTGTTCTCCACTCAGGTCATTAAATGGGATATTGGTGCAAATGGCCAGCACATCCATAAAGGAAGTACTATCCCTTGGTAGATTGAAACATCTTTGTTTACACATGAAGTCATACCCTGTCATCCTCCACAGACATTAGGGTCCAAACACCACTCGAACAGACATTCCCCTTGGAATGGCTAGGATTGTTATCCACTAAATGTCTGCTAAAACAACTGATTTTTATAGGTCATTGCTTAGCACGCAGCCAAGGCAGCCAGGGCTGGTTTTCTGTAGTGCAAACAGCAGCACCAAACAAGCCCTCCCAGACCAAAAGGACAGCAGAAAGCTTGAAGTGTGTGCTCTGGTTAGGGGAAAAGGAAGGTGCTCCAAAAGTTACATCAAAAAGTGAGGAAAAAATAATCAGGGTTTATTCACACACAGATTATATATATACTTATTTTCTTCCCTCTTATTTGCTGGCCAGAACTGTATTCAGAACTGAATGTTTTGGTTTTACCCTGCTAAAACTGAAAACTGTCATGTGGTTAAGAGACACTGTTTTGGAGAAAGAGACCCAGCTCAAAACAGCCACACAGGCAGAGGCTCCTGAGCACATCCCACAGATGTCAATTCCTACTGACCTCAGCAGGACACCAGCTCAGATATCTGCACATCTAACAGCAGGGAATATCATAAATGCCATTCTCTGAAGATGAAAGTGCAGTATTGAACTGGTGAGTGATCAGATCCAAGATCTTAGGTGTGGATGGACAGCAGCCCCAAGCTGAGGATCTGTGGGTGCCATTTGGAAAGAAGTACAAGGCCTGTAGAGACCAAAGGCTTCTACCAACTGAGCACGTTTTAGCTCAGGTTCTCATCCCTTTGTTCTGCAGCAGCAGGACTCTTCCAGGACAGGATCATGGAATCACTAGCAATAGTTCTTCAGTGCAGAAGTCCAAGTTAACACAGCTTCACAGCTATAAAGAGATTTTCCTGAGCCAGTACGTTCAATAGGGAAAGAAACAGTTCCCACTTACACACATTTTAAACTTTGGATGATATCCAGCAAAAGAAGGATTCTCTTTCCAGATCCCCATTTTAAGGGAAGGAATTTGCAGAGAAGTCCAAACCCACCTGCATTTTTGTAATAAAGAATGAGTCAGCTCTGATGGTTTGGTGTGTTTTGCTTTTTTTTTTAAAGAGCTAGGAGACAGCTGTAAACATCAATAATTGTTAAAACTAAAAATAAAATTAAAAAAAATTACTTTGAAAATTTAAGTATTAATATCTTTAATCACGTCAATAACTAGCTAAATTTCTGCCAAAGTCAACTATATAGAAGAACTGACAACCTTCTAAGACACCTAAAATCCTGCAGAAAGAGGAACAAAGTCATGACTCCTGTATGGTCTCTTCTGCCCTTCTTGAAGGAAAAGAAAAATATTAGGTAGATATGGATATACCAGAGGAATGGAGCAGAGTTACAAGCCAACTGTTGCTGGCTTATCGCTGCCCTCAGTACTTACTGCCAGGATGACTCTGTCCCGCTCCAGAAGATCAGCCAGTTTGTGCAGGAGTCGTCCTCTGTTTGGAGCATCCATCTGTCTCCACGGAGACCCCCTCTGGAATGCTGCCTTCGCTGCCTCCACCGCATTATCCACATCAGGCTACAGAACACACGCACAAGAACACCTCAGGTTACAAGGAGAGGGAAAATGGCACAGAGAATCCCCCTGGGCTGCTTCCTAGTTGATGCTGTGGTGGACAAGTTGTCCAACAAAACCACTTTCATTTTACTCCTGGATTTGAATCCAAGCCTGGAATATGTTTTAGGTTTGGCCTGGGCTCATAAACAACCTTGAGGTCTGAATACCAATAGGGTCTTTCAAGGGCAATTTAATGTAGCTGACTTGTTTATAAAATAATCCAGAATCATGTTCCTGCCAATACAGGATGTGACACTGGGGGAGGATGAAGAAGCATGACAGGCCACTGGACTACATGAATTAGCCTGCTCTAAACAAGTGTGGGCAGGAAAATCCCCCATGAGATCAAGATTTTACCCAGGGAAGTAATTACGGCTCAGATCCCACCATCCAGTTCCCCTGGAGCCCATGCCAAGGCAGTTAACACACTAAAAATCTCCCTTAGATACTAGAACACATTTCCAGAACATTTCTACCAGATGGGAAAGGTTTTGCTGTTCAGTGCTGTGACAAAGACATTTCCCTTACACACACTTAGAGCCATTCCCCCTTCATCTCCCAACAGCTTCACCATCTTCTGGACCAAATCCAACTCTGTTTACCCAAGTTACTAACCAGATGGGGAACGAATTCCCTCTCTTCCCACACCATCACCCCCAGAGCTTCACGTATTTGCTCTGGCCATGGTATGCCCTGGACTCCTCCCTTTACCTCACATATACTGATTAAAAAAGTGAAGCCAAGGGCATCTTCCTAATCCAATGGAATCAATGGGAACACTGCCACCAACATCCAAGAGGCCAAGGCTGTACCCCAAGCATTGGTAAAGCTTTGGACAGACTCCTGCTGTATGTAAGGTCTGGCACAGCCCAAGCCTCACTTCAGCTGATGGAAAACGTGCACCTAACTGCAATATATGGCTCAAAAGTGTGAGAAAGGAGGGAGGGTGCCAGACCTTGATCAGTCCTCCCAGCACTTCACCAGTTGCTCTCATCTACATCCTATCTCAAGTCTTGTCTGGATACAATGAGGAAATAAGCCTCTGCACCAATCCAACAAGGTCTGGCCACTCTCCTCTCATGGGAAGATGTGTGGTGCTCAATCAATAAAAAATGCTGTGGGGAGACATGTTGTCTTCTTAAAAAGCTCATGTTCAAAACTGAAAGTCACCACCCAAGGCAATGGCACCTCACATTAAATTTGGCTCCTTTCCTTTACAAAGAGATCACAAAGCTTTGAAACAGTCTGACCTATACTGTCAGGGAAAGAAATCCACCCTTTCAGAAGAGCACTGATGGGAAGTCATTGGAGGAAACTTGTGCTGTCACAGGACGGCTCTGGTCCAGCAAGGGATGCTGGTGAGGCAGAGGTGTCCAGAGCCACCAAGCACAGACAGGCAGGTCCTGCCTGAGGCTCATCACCCACTAGGCCTTTGAATGGCTCACTCTGCTGGAGTTGATCTGGATTCAGACTGGCACATCACAAAAGCCAGAAGGCAGCACCAGCCACTGCACACTTATGTACTCCCCATTCTGCCTGCTGGAATGAAGGCTTAAGCTGAAAGAAGGCAATATTTTATGTGACAGAGCAGGCAAAGGAACATAAGTGTGTCAGGTTTAAACAAGTCTTCTCTTAGCAGCAATTAATTAGGTCTGCAGCCAGGCTGGGAGCACTGATGTGCAGGGAACTGGGCCTGCAGTGGCACAATGCCCTTGGTACTGAGAGTCTTCCCTCCACCCTGGCAATTGGAGCAGGGGTGAGGTGACTGTGCAGGCAGAGTACTCCAATGCATGCCCAGATCTTCCCCAGTCTCTAAAAATGGGAGCATACAAGCCCTGCTGCAGCTCCTGTAGGAACAAGAATGAAGACAATCACCTTTCTCAGACATTCTGGGTACAAATAGTGGCTCAGAGCCTGCAGTCACTGTGGCACAAGCAAACAGGCTTTCCCTAAACACCCTCAGGGTAGCACCACCAAGTGATATCCTGAGAGCCTTTCTGCACAGCCTCAATAGGCTTGAGAGACCAGCAAAAACAAGGAAATTCTTCAGGAAGGCTGAAATGCCATTCTTAATCCATCCTGTTATGACTAGGCATTAGTGAAGTCTGAATGACATGTTCATTGCAGGCATGTTGCAATAGGTAGGCACACAGTGTGACAAAGTGATTCCTAACTGTCCAGGTGCCAGGAACACCTTGTGGTGCACAAAACCACAGGAGGAGGAGATCCATGCATCCTGGTGTGCCGCTCAGATCTATAACAGATTTACTGAGCATTACATAAAAAGCTCCACTAAGAATATTAAGATTGCAAAGTCTTTACAGTGTTGGGAAATGCCTGCAACTTTCATACCCACCTGGGATGTTTGAGTTATGATACAACCCCCAGTTACACAATCACATGCCTTCCCCCCTGAACAAACTGAACACTGTCCTTTGTTCTAAGCTGCCTCATCCATCTTCCTCCTCTACCTCAAGTCCCACTCATCACTGCTCCTTTTTTCTCTCCTGCCCCAGCAGCATGCTGCAGAGCACAGTGAAGACTATCACCCTACTGGCTCTGTGAGTAGGGAAAACAGCTGCAAAAAAGCCTTGTTCTGCTTCAACCTCACAATGCCCCAGAGTGCTCCAGTGAGGAGATGTGCCAGGAATGGAACACACCCACTGGAAACCCTCTTTCTTCAATTCAGTTACTGACTTCTTCAAACATCCTCCACTGCACATATCTTGGGAAAGGCACTTTTCTAATTGCACAAGCATGTCATAATTTCTCAGGAGAGGTTCCCTGACCTGCTCTCCTGTAAAGAGTCCACACACTGATTTTCTTTAACTTCCAAACTCAAGTTCAAAAAACTACAAACAACATCATAACAGCCTGAAATGTCCAAAATCATTATTGAGGGCTTTGCAAGTCTGCTGTGGTCTTACCTCAGCTTGCCACTACAATCTGAAGGTCACAGGCTGACAGTGAACAAATCCCTCTCACAACCCTTTAAAGAGCCACACAAGAGTGAACAGTTTAGAAATGATCATGACAGAGACTTGACAGTCACAGCTTGACTGTGGACCTGCTGCCCATGCAATGTGGCAACTGAACTGGGCACTCCTTTGAGGAAAGAGCACTTTTTCCCCACCCTTGATGGATGTCAGCAAGCTGCTAGAAGGAAAAAGCCTGTCTCCAAGTGTTAGTACCAGGACAGCACCAGAGTTACTCCTTTTCCATTATCAGCCTGCAAACAGTTGGACGCTAAGCTTTTATTTGTGAGGTAAAAAGTCTCCAGTGAAATCCAGTGAAAACATCCACCATTTTATTTTCAGGGCTTCTTTTTCCACAAAGAATTTTCTTTATCCCTCAACTGTCCCATCAAGGACAATTCAGTAATTAAGGAACAGACAAGAAAACCTCTGCTTCTAGGCTTATAAAGCATTGGCCAAGTTTCAGCACCAGACTAAACTGTCATCATTGAAATATCAGCTGCCAAATTTCCACCCCTCACGTGCAGCCTAAGCAAAACACTCAGTGTGGCCAGGGAGGGGCAGGTTTCTGTTCAGGACTTGGGGAGTTCTGCTCCCAGCCTGCTGTGAAGGCAGAGCCAAACCTGGCAGAGCACAGCTGAAGCCAGAGCCAGTAGGAACTGTGTAGGAATAGTAGGTTCCTGTGTGGCAGGAACTGCTACACAGCAGTGTACTTGCCACAGCAAGTACAGTGGCACATGGGGACAAGGCACTGGAAAGCACCACCAAACACAACTCACCACTTCCTGTGGTGATTCCAGCAGACTGGAGTTAGAGCCCCAGGAGGAGATGAACCAGAGCAAGAGAAGCCTCAAGGACCTTAGCTTGCCAGAAGAGACTGGGACATGGTCAAGTGCCACCAGAAGGCAAACAGCTAGTTGAGGATGGTTGTCACCCATGGCTCTTTTTAATTAATCCAGATCCAGGTCTAATCCCCTATTGGTTTCTTGGAAAAACCTACTAAGAGCAAAAAATTGTTTTAAAAGGTGTGATCTATAGGAGGAAAAGACGCTTTCAGCACCCAAAGTACAGCTAGCTTACATTCTTGGCTGCAATTTCCACTAAGAAGTCAGTCACTGGTACTGAGTATCCAGGGGGAGAGAGCTCCACTGACTGGAAAAGTTTACAGCAACTCTCCTACAAGATAGGAGCTGAATTCAGACAGGGACAAATCTCAAGGAGGCAAACTGTAAAACTGGCCTGTTAATTCTGTCCAAAAATTTTCTTTAGCCAGCATTAAGAAGCAGGCTCATATGATACACTGTAGCTGCTTGAGGAGACACTTAGCTCAGGGAACAATAACAACGTCATGGTTTCTGCCTATCAAAATACAGTTGCATCAGAGTCAGCTTCAATTCCACTGTTTACATGCCACTGCAATGAAACACAGTTGTGTCCTACCCAGTCAGGATAAAGAAATCACACATAATGTTTGGTTCTGCCTCTATGTGTGATTGCCCCACAGATGCACAGATCCCCAGTGGCAATAAGTCTTGAAGGCTGCCTAAGAAGCGTTAGGCAAGCTTAAATAGAAAGAAAAATACCTCAGTGCAGGCAGAAATGGCCACACTGCCCATCACTTACTGCCCACAGCAAAGAGCTACCAAAGCCCTGGCACAGCACAGCAGCTGTGAATCACCTTCCCATGACTTCCCGCACAAAGCCAGATCTTGGCCCAGCTCTTTTCCATAGGTCAGACCAGTTGGCCCATACATGATGAGCTGCTTTGGACAAAAAAAGTGTCACATGTGATTGGCCCTTACCTCAGACTGTTACCAAACCCAGGCAGTTACATCTCAGGTTACTCTACAGCACACCAGGGCCAGCCAGGAACTACTAAAGCTCTTGAGATACTGGTTTGGTTTCAGTGAAAGCTGCCACATTTGTGCAGGAGGCCAGAAGCCATAATACCAGCTGGAAAAGCAGCACATCTCCAGCAGCAAGTGGTCAATGTTTGCATGACTGAGCTTAAATTCCCCCAAGCACTCAGGTTATTTGTTGGTTGTGTTTAAAAAAGGGGGAGTTCCAGTTCAGTGTCTCCAACAGGCTCCCTACAGCTGGTATATAAACCATCCCCAACGTGAGGCCTAAGTCCTGTCAGGGATATGCACACACTATCATTGCTATTTCCTCAGGCTGGCTGTTTCCTTCCAGTCTATGCCACAAGAATGGTGCTCAATCTCATTCCTTTGACAGTGTTCAGCAGCCAGTTCCTACCAGGGAAAGTACCTCTGACAAGTTGGACAGGATTGACCCCACCCAGCCCATGTAATTCTTCAGCAGCACATGGAGTGTCCCAGACTTCCAGCTTGGTCTGGCCAGATGGATATTGTTGTTAAAAGCCAGTTTTTCCCTTTGTGTGCTTCCCTACAAAAATAAATCCTTTGGAAAATGCCACTTGCACTGCTTGTCCAACAACACTTACCTTATCTCCTTCCTCAATGTCACAAATTTTCTCCAGCGTTGAAGGGTTGTAGGTGGGGAACTTTTTTCCACTTGTAGACTCGTGCCATTCATTGTTAATAAATATCTGAAGAGAGAGCAAGGGGAGTGGGATGGGCAGGAGAAAGAAAAACAACTGATATGGAAAAAAAACCCACAAGTGCTCCTCAAAGGTCCAAAGGTTCTTCAACTTCCATCCACGGCAGAGTCAAGTGTACTCAGTCGCTCTCCCAGGGCCAGTGCTGGCAATATAGAAGAATTTCTACAAACTTTGTGCACCCAGGTAGTTTTGAGCCAGAGGAAGGCAGAGGATGGGTCCCGCACAGTACAGCACTGGGAGCTGGCAGTGAGAAGCAGGCAGCTTTTGAAATATATCTCAATGGGAACAGCAAGCAGACCCCAAGAGAAACTGGTATAGTTCAGGCAAAAGGAGCCCCTTGTTACACGTCACTGTACAATTACCACTTGGCTGTTTGTCCCCTGCCCTGGGCTACCTCCACAGCTTGCTCCCCACTCCCAGCCATGTCTGGAGGAGGCTTGTTCTGGCATGGTTCTACCCCACCATGCCTTGTCACAGGCCAGATCAAGCCTCCCACGTCACTTGGAGTCATCTGTGACAAGATTTAAGTGTTTCAAAATATTGCATTTCCAGAGCAAGAACAAACAGTCCCAATGTTGCGTAACAGAAAATGCATTAAATACTGGAGTGTTGTTACTCACTGTAAACAGAACATGAATACCTATATCCAATTAATTGATTCAACATGCATCTTATCCATGCTATGATCTGACTTGGCAGTGTTATATTTTATAAATATACTTTAAATAAGATTAGATGAAGTAATCTTTATTAGTAGCCTGCTAGTGGCTGTAAGCTAGTACTTTTATTTGGAAGCCATCCACATTTGCAATCTTGTTTATGAGTCTTTACACACCACCAGGAGATTAATGTTGCATCTTTTACATTCAGAATTCCCACTGCTTTGGGTCATAGTTTTCTTTCCTTGGGCAGTTTTTTTCCTGAAAGGACTTTTTCTTACTATTTCTGCATAAAACATCTGAAATGTAATTGGTGTAGAAGCTGCACTGCTGGACCCACCTGTTTCACACAGGCTGAGAAAAAGAAAACTTCACAAAAAACGTTGCCAAGAGAAGTCACAAGAAAAGATACAACGTTAGAAATATTAACTCCAGTTCAAGACTCCAGTGCTCCCAAACTACCTCTACTATCCAACTGCTACATTTTAACGTTTACAGATTTTAACTTCAGTTTTTCTGTGTTTCACTAATGAAGAAAAGTCATATTACAAATGCAGGAAGTACAACAGGAACTGTAAAATTACAATATCAGGTATATGCTCACACACTAAGGATTGGGGAAGGATACTGATTTTTTCCTTTGCATTCAACACTAATTCTGTGGGAAAGTGATGCTCCTACCGAGTAGTAAAACATAAGAGTGACAGGATCAGGCAGTTTTAAACTTAGCATATACCGTGGCATCATTCTGGGAATCCACCACATACCCCAAGTCTTTGGTGCCAGGAGTTGAAATCAAATCAAATAATACATCAGCAGTTCATGCTTCACAGCCAAAATTTGAGACAAGGATTTGTGGACAGATCACTTCCATCACACACCCATGACAAGCACTAAGCTGCTCTATAAGTAAGATCTTTGTTGAAAAATTCTGCCTCTCCCCCAGCCCCATAACTGGTAGAACCAAAAATAAAAATCTCCTCTAACTAGAGGGAAGCGTTCTGTCAGCTGTAAACATCTGGTGAGACTCAGAGCTTGCAAAAAACCCCTTACAGTTTTATGAAAATTGACCACTGCTCATTATTTTCTCAGATGCACCAGAAGCATCAGATCAAACATCAAATTCACACTTTTAATTTACGTTCGTTTCCACTTTAAAGATACTGCCTTGACTCTTTCGGTGCTCACAGTCTCTGGCAAAACTGTGGAGCGTAAACTGCATGTTTTAAAACATACACGGCTGCAGGATAAGATCCCTAAGGAGTGTTTAAAAGTGTTCACAACAATAAAAATAACAAAAACCAGAGCATTTGGATGTTTAAGAAGAACTTAAATGGTTGTGTCCATTTTGGACGCAGGAAAGAGCTGTTTGTGCAGCATTACGCCATTCTGCAATCAGCAGCTGCAGATCCAATTTGCTGCTAAATGACAAGTTTATCTGACAAATAAAGAGTAGATAAATTTGGGATGTTAAAAATTAATCTAGTCCAGTGATTACTCCTAATTGCTAATCCATTTCAGTACTTCGGATGCATAATTCAAATCAACACCTCACCAGATAAGCCATTGCTGTTCACTCCTTCTCAGTGCAAGGGAAGGAGTTTCAAATTCTGTTTTTTCTTAATACTCAATACAAGAAGGCAGAAGTAACACACTCATTCAGCCCCTCTAGCTCTTTTACTCCAGGCACAAATTTGAAATTATGGCAGTTAAGGCCCCTCAGCAGCATAGCCAGCTGGGGCGCTTTCCCCACTGCGCAAGGCAGCGGGTCAGGCTGTTGTGGAACAAAAAGCGACTCGGCGGTCGCAGAGCTACAGCTGCATTGGGAGCAGGGATTTCTGCAGCTCTGCTCAGCTCCACGCAAGCCTCACCTCTGACGGACAGAGATATAAAGCTCAGGAGCCTTTGGTTTAAGCCAAAAGGTCAGGAGTGACTGTTCAGAGGGAAGCTCAATGGAGAGTGGAGAGGTGGGGGTTTGTGCGGGCTCAGTGCCCGACTCCTCATCCCTTGGGGAGGCCATGGAGTTGGGATGAAGAGTCACCACACCAACATGAGCACCACTCCTCTTGAGGAGCTACAGGATGCTCCAGTCTCACAGCAGAGCCTTTCCACAAGGCCCAGTCTCGCCGGATGCCAGCCCTGCTCCAGGCTCCCCGTGCTCACCACCACCCAAACCCACCACTGGCACCGAGCCACCTCCCCGCAGGGGAGCTGTGGGTCAAGGACGGTAGAACACAGCCCCAGCAAGCAGCTTCCTGAGGGATAAATCCCTCCTCGCCCTGCCCAGGCTCACCCCATCCAAATCGGATTTTGCTTAGCATCAGCAGGGAGCTGGAGGCATTCACGGGTGGGTTGGGAGGGGAAGATGGTGTCAGGCGCCAGAGCGAGAAGTCCAGGGCACCTGAGGCAGTGCAACAACTTTGGTCGGGTTATTTAATTAAAAAGGAAAAGTTTTGGGCATTGGAGACTGGGGCAAGTGTTGCTCCATTAGAAACACCACTGTCATCTGCTTGCTCAACCTCAAACCCCCATAAACCTACAATCTCAGATAGCAAAAGGAATGAAAGAAGAAAAACAACATTGAGGGTGAAAATTTTCCAATAAAAATATAACACCTCACCGCCACCCTGACTCCATCGAGCATCAGCTACATCACGGGGAAGCCCACCCGCAGCCCAGCGCCCCATGCCTGGCGGGCTCACCTTGGTGTACTTCACCTCCAGGCTGCGCAGGGGCCGCGGCAGCGGGGGCAATTTCTTGTCGGGCTGCCCGTTCTCCACGGCGCCGTTGAGGGCAG
>VZRF01001877.1:350738-421686 GCA_013396875.1 Vireo altiloquus
TCCCAAAGGGCTCCCGAAGGGCGTCCAAAGGGCTCTCCACAGGGTTCCAAGGGATTCCCCTCAGGCCATAGATGGTTCTCCGAAGGGCTCTCCACAGAGTCCCAAAGGGCTTCCAAAGGGCTCCCAAAGGGCTCTGACATTGCTCCCTCAGGGCTCCCGCAGGGCTCCCATGGTGTTCTCCGCAGTGCTCCCCTCAGTGCTCCCGCAGGGCTCCCTCAGAGCTCCACACATGGCTCTGACCTTGCTCCCCGCAGGACTCCTACAGGGCTCCCTTAGGGATCCCCGCAGTCGAGGGCAGTGAAGGAGGGGAGCTGGATGTGCCAAGATGGGTTTTGAGGAGCAGAGCAGCCACCCTGGCTTCCCCCAAAGAGTGGCACTGGGGTGGCATGGGAAGATTTGCCCTCTGCTGCCTTCTGCCTCCATGTCCCACCCAAACCCACACAGAAGTCATTCATGAGAGGACCCTTGCAGGGGTTTCCGTGGGAATAATACCACTGTCTCCCAGCAATAAGGGCCTTTTTCTGCTACTTCTGGTGCCCTGACATCCTTACCTCAACCTGCTACACTTCATCCTTCACTCCATGTCTCTGGAGAGTTTTCCAGGACTGATAGTAGAAGAATATGACATCAAATGTCCGATGTGCATCTGACAGCAGGTCCTCCACATCCTGTGTGCGTACAGGAGTCTGGGACCAGTCTGACCATCCCAGTGTGAATATTGCAGTCAAAGGACTCCAGCCAGCTGGGACAGGACCAGGCCCTTCCACTGAAAAGTCCTACACTGATAACCAGCATATTTCTGTCCCACACAGCCAACCTCCAGCATGGCGTTCATAGTAATGTACTTGGAGTGCCGAGAAAGATGCTGTCTTTCTAGAAGTCCTGAAGTATATGGAACATGTCTTAAGTGACAGATCTAGGCTCTGAGCCTGAACAAGTTCATTATGTATTGTTTAACTTTATTCTGCATAAAATATGTGTAAGTCTTTGCAGGCTGAGGGCCAGGACACTCGGAGCACCCTTACACCCCCACACACATGGAAGATAATACAACACATTTTCCATATAACAAGTGGCAAGATGCCAGACGTTATCTTCCAAAATGTTCTGCAGAATCTGTAATCCCCAGCAACAGTCAGCACTTTGCTGTTAGAATGCTTAAAAATACTCAGAGCTTCCAAAGGCCGATAGCTTGTGATATCACAGTGGCGTAGATTTAGTGCTGATTCAGAAGGGAAAGTACCTTGATGAATCAACCCCCACTCCCTGCAGCTTGCAGGATATTTTTGGAGGTCATCTCCCCAGGTGAAAACCTATCTGATGGTGATCGGTGCAGCAATGTTTATTTCTAAGCTATCCATTTTTAACTGTCCAGTTGCTATTTTCCACAAAAGCTACAAACACACCCAAGCTAGAAGAAATCTCTTAGCCACATCCCAATGTATTCCTGGTCCCCATGAAAAGGAGTTTATCCATTTCTGTCTGTACCTTGCCCACAGTGGAAGTGGAAAGTACTTTTGCAATTAGAGGACAAAATACCAGGATGAGGAGAATGATGAATAAGAAGTTCCAGAACAAGCAATGTCTAAAGAGTCATTCCAGTGGGTTGTCTCATGTGGAATGACCTTGTCTCTTATCTCTGATGAGGAAGATTTTATACACGACACTCCTGGGAAAATTATTGCCTCTTTGAGTTAATGTTGGTGCAGTGTGAGATACATCTAAGGCAGAAATTCCATGTACAGGCTTTGGGGATGTGTAAGACTTTGAAAAGGTTGTACAAAGTGAATGAATGGTGAGTCAGTGACATATGAATGAGTTAAATAATAGACTTTAATGGATATACATAGTTGTGTGCAATGTTTCCTCTGGTAACATCACAGGAAGAGTAACAGAATGTTCTGCTGTCAAAGTTTTGTGGACACTGACTGGTCCCTTGTTGGGCAAACTCAATCATGTCATAAGTGAGAAGTCCACCGGCCCCAGAAGAGATGTTTCTTTTGTTACCAGATGTGTCTTTTGTGCTTATACCAGATCCACAGAGGTGGAAACACTTGCATCTCCAAACTTCTGAGTGGGAGAAGCCCTAAAAGCAGCTGCAGAGCCCGGATCAGAACAAGTGTGAGACATTTTACATTCATTCCTGCACTTCAGGAGGGCCATGCCACCACTAGGATAGAAGGACTGAAAATAGGGGTTTTACCTAAGTTTGCAACAGTTGATCAATGTGTCAGAAACATGAGCACGAGGAAGAGTGTCCGTTGATGAGAGGTCACATCACTTCTGAGTCACCCTGTTGTGTTCTCCTGTTGCAGAGATCTCGGCAATGTATCCTTAACCTGCTGCAGTGACAGCAATGGCTGTGAATTCCCTGGAGATGTTCTGCAGAGCTCTGTCTCACAGAAGGTTTTTAGACTGTCAGTACACCAGCTCTGCTCTGCCAAGCAGAACAAAGATCAGTTTCCCATTGTTGGGTTGGACATGTGCACTCTTGAATCTGCCACCATGAGTGAGACCTGACCACAGCTTGCTGTGCTGTTCTGCCTGTCTGTGCTGAGCACAGTCATAGGACGTGTCCTTGCTATGATGTTGCTGTCTCCCTATCTTTCAGAGATGCCAAGGGTTTCTGTAGGAATTAATTTCTTTTACTTCCCAACCTTGTTTAACCTTAATGAAGGGATATTGCTGGTGGTAACTCCTCCAAATACACTCTTCTGTATCTTATGCCCTGGCTCCAGCCCAGGAGTGCAGGGAGTTGTATACAGAGGTTACTGAAGACATCTCCAGACATCTGGAAATACAGTGTTTCTAGACCCCTTTGGCATCCTGCCCCATGGATGAAGACAGTCTTGGCAGTGGGGCACATATTAGAGGGCTGTGTTTGCCCAGCCAGTGGTGCTGTAGCCTTTGAAAGACACTCCACAAACTGATTAGTTGATATTTCAAAGATTTTTTTCATCTAGGCCTCAGCCTGCGCTTCCAGCTGACTAGCAGTGCCGTAGCTGTGTAGAGCAGTCAACCTGGCACAGAGCCAAAGCTTATCCCACTTATTTTCCATATACCCCGAAGCCCATGCACACACAAACATAAATACGTGTGTGAAACAATATACTCTGAAAGGCTACTGAGGCTCTATGCTCCAGCATTCAACAGCCCAGAGTGTCCAGAATTTGCCTGGTTTTCCTCATCCAGATGAACTATAATTGAGTTATCCACACCCTTTTCCTACAGGCATCCCCCTCACTCTGCGCTGGCAATGGTTGCTGCCCCTGAGGGAGCAGCTCCCCTCATGATTTATTCTCCTCTTGTTTAATGTGCAGCAAAGGGGCTTTTTACTGCCTGTTATTCAAACTGTGCTTTGGGCACAAAATTATTCATTTCCGTATGGTTTTTCCATGGTGCTCATGACAGCAGTGTCTGAGTGTTTCACATGCACTGTTTCCTTTTCTAGTAATTTTGAGAGGATGCTGACCCTGTATTATCAGTGAGGAAAGAAGGCAGGCAGTGATGAATAAAAAAAGGGTCTTCACAATTTCAGTTTCCCGATGTGAGTCACTCACAGCCCGAGTGCTTTGATGACAGACATTCAGAGCTCAGCTCCAGCAGTCGTTGCACAAGCTGGATCTAAAGATGTCCCGCATAAACACCCAGGTAAGGCAGAAAATGCTGGTGAGTGCATTGCTCCCCAGTGACTTTCATCTGGGAATTTTCTGGTTTTTTATAAGTTTACCATTCCTGTAACTTTTTTTTTCTATGGGTAGTTCTCTAGAGTTTGAGTTAATTTTTCAAAGCAAACTTAAAATCCGTACATTTCATCAGTCTTGACCAAATTTACCATGATACAGGTTAGCAGAAGGATGGGCTGTATTGAACTGTGATGTGACTGGCATTTTATGGGCTCCCTGGAAGCAGAGGTGACTGTTTTATTGATAGGGACTGGCCATGTGAAGGCAGTGAGACATGCTTTGCCAGCACATTTTGATTTGCTTTGTTTTTCCAAGTGTTTTCTGTCTGCAAAATAGTGATAATTGAACTGCTGCTTTCAGTTGTGAAAGAAATTGCAAATATCACCAAATTAATGTAAAACTCTGCCATTTTTTACCAAAACTAGCTCTACTCAGTTTATCAAAGTATTCACATACAATTTCAAAAGGATTTGAATCCAGAGAGGTGCCTTAAAAAATCAAAATTAAAAAAATCAGATTGTCCTGAAGATGCCAGGGAAATGGTATATCTTACATGAGGGTTTTTCTTGAATCAATCCAACCTTAATTGGGCTGTGCTGGTGCCTACAACCCTCCTCCACCAATAGTAGTGGACATTGGATATATCTTGGAGTCTGAGCAGCTCCATAAACTCAGCACCCTCCCATATTTGTATTGCCCTTCTCATGCCCTTTGGGTTAAAGCTTCAATTCTAACACATCTGAGACTGAAAAAAAAATTATTTTTCTGTTCCTCTCCATCTCCAAAAATCCTGTCACTAAAGGTGGAGAGAGGCAAGAGAGGTGCAATAGTATAAGATGCTATTTGTGCAAACATTTGTAATCCTAAACATGACCTCATGATGCAAACCAGGACTTTGGCGGCTCAAGACAAAACACAGCCTTTTTATGCTTTGTGCTGTAATTACTTAATGAAGCAAAATCCTCAGTCAAATTAATTTTCTTCATGCATATCATAGGTATTAAACTGCGACTGTGCACAAGGATTGGTCTTTCCTTTAGCTAGCCTGGCTCCAAAAGTAAATTGGAAAAGTAAGTGGCAAGGAAATAACAAACAGCTGAACATTTTGAAGCCTTTTCTATTAAAACAAGGTCTATTTCCTCTAGTCTTGACTTCTCCCTGCCAGGCCAAGCATTGGAAGATGAGGAGAGTGGGAGCAGGAACAGAAGCAAGTGCGAGATAACCTACTAAGATAGTGTCTGTGCTGTGAAGAAGTTCAAGGACCTGTTTCCTTACAAACCATTCAGTGTGTCTGGCACCGCGGAGCCGATGGGAACCACTCCCTGCATTGATCTGGCGATGCAGACCTGAGGATTATTTGCCTACAAACAGCTATTGTTTGCAGGATTGGCAAATGAAAAAACAAATATGTTTGTTTTCTCCACAGATCATGTTGCTTCCTACTTTCTCTTGATAAGAGGCATCTGGGGACAGTGTCCAGGTTTTGGAAGCAGTGGTTGTCTAGGCAGGAACAGAGAAGCCTAAAACGTGCTTTCTTCTTCTGCTTCTTCCTCCCTCTTTGCTCTCACTCATCATCACATCTGTTCTGGGCCCAATGCCCAGCAGTTCTGCATTAACGCCTCAGTACACACAGGCTCACACAGCTGAACAGTTCGCAATGCAACGTACCCGGTGCCGTCATGTCTTCCCGAATCAAGCTCCTGCAAACCATTTTTGTTTACGGGAAGAATCACTTGGCTTCAGAATGCTACTTGTGAGCCGTGCTCAGACACTGAGACTCGAGACACTCTAGGTCTTCCCAGAGAAAAAGTTTTGCAGGGCGCCGTCGTGAATCTAGAAAATACAGAATAGAGCAGGTAAACAAACATCCCTAAAGATGATCCCATCTTAGACCTTGATCCTGCAAACCACACGGGCTTAACGGTAAGCACACGAACAGTCCCAGATGACTTCAGCAGAGCTACTCACATGCTCACAGTGCACAGCATTTGCCAGATCAGAGTTTTTATGTCTAATTGCAAAATAAAAGGCAAGTCTTCCAGTTCTATCAACTGTAATGAATTGTTATTAGCAGCACAATTTAAAATAGCCTCGGGGCAGATCCCTGGCAGACCACTGGGGATAAATTGATGCGGACTTGTTGCAACAGAACCTGGAAATACATTTTCTTGGACAAAGCGCCATGCCAGTCATATGAAACACTAACACTGTGATGAGGTTGTTTTTATAGGCTTCGACCTGTGCAAGGCGCTTTTTTTTGTGGCTGTTCTCTGCACAGTTCCTCTCTTTTCCACCTTTTGGGTTGAATTCTGCTGTTTGAACCAGGAGTCGGGAAACTGCTCTGCTCCTAACCTTGAGGATAATTTCTGTATGGATTTGATGATGTTATGGTGTCCAAAGGCACCTTTACAAGCCACAGTGGGAAAAAACCAAACCACGGCCCCTGTCCAGCAGGCTCTTTGGCATCAGGTCAGCATCCACGACCCTGGGCTGCACGCGGGGTCCCATCCGTGTCCCCTCGGCTGAGGGGCTGGGCAGCACAATAGGCGACATTGTGTCAAGTCGCTGCCACTAACGGCGAGGCGGGGGACAGGCGAGTCCGGGGGCACAGAGAGCGAAACCCACCCATGTCCATTAATGAAGGGCCAGCCCCTGGCCCTAATTAGGAGCCCGCCGGGCCGTGCCCCGGCCCCGCCGCCCGCCAGTGCCGGGGCAGAGCGCGGAGCGGCCGCGGCGCTCAGCGGGCGCGGAAAGTGGCGCGGCCTCTCCGGGCTGGCGTTTGCACCTGGGGCTGCCGCGGTTTAATGGACTTTAACACATGCAAACAAGAGCTTTTGTGTGCGGGCACAAAGGCTGCCCCGGCGCGGGGCTCTCCCCAACACTGCCGCATTGTTTCCCCTCCGCTGCTTCTTGTCACCCTCCTTGTCAGAGTTTAATGAGGACAACGAGGTTTCGCAGGCTCATTTCGCACTTCAGCAACTTTCTAACACTTCCCTAACGAGGGAGAAGGGGCCGGAGCGATCGGGGGCGCATGGGGAGGAGCCGCCTCGGCAGAGACCCGCAGCCCCGGGGCCGGGGCAGGTGCGCCAGGGGCCGAGCCGGGATGCGGGGACTCAGTCCCTTCCAGCCCATCCCCGGCACCTCGGCGTGGCTCCGTTAAAAAACCCCAACCTATTAACTTGAGCGATTTAAGTTCGGTCGAGAAAGCGGGAGCGTCCCTGTGGTGCCCGGAGGAGCAGCGAGGCCGCGGGGAGATGGTGGCCGCTGCGACCGCGGTGGGGAGCGGCAGGGACCGGCCCCGTGGCTCGCTGTGAGGCATTTCCCTGGAGCACGTAGTTTTCCCGGGGCAAGTAGCTTTCCTGGGAGCAGGTGGCATTCCCCGGGCTCTCCGGGCCGGAGATCGGCAGTTTTCTCACCTCCCGCCGTTCCCGCCGAAGCCGAGCATCCGAAGGCGAGGAGGTAGCGGGGAGGATGCTCCGCTCCTCTTCCCTCGCTCCGGGGCAGTTTCTCCCCACCGCGATCGTGCGTTCGCCCGGCACCGCTCGGCGCGTTCCGCTGCTCTGGGATAGAGCGGGATTTCGCGGTGGCGGGGACCGGCGGGCGAGGGATGCCGAGCGGGCTCGGTAAAACTGCCCAAATCCCGGATTTGCACCGTTCAGAGCCCTCGAGGTGGTGTAACCGCTTTGGGCTTTGGGGGAGCTGCCTCTATTCCCCAAACGCAATCATTCCCCTCGGGCTGGCTTTATTTCCCCCTCTCGAGATAGAGAGTGGTCCCAGGCAGACCGTAGCTGCGGTTTTCAGTGTTTTAGATGGAGATTTTGGGAAAGATTTGCCTTTAGCCTTTACAAATCCTCGTTTCTGCCTCCCGTTCCCACGACCGAAATCTCCCCTCCACTTTTTTTTCTTACTTTCCTCTTCTGTGCGTGTGAGAAATTTGGAAAACTCGAAAAGTCGTTTAATGCAAAGGGATTTTAAAACACAAAAGTATGCTGTGAAAGAAAAAGAACCCAACACCCCAACCACTTAATTAGATACTTACCGAAGGAGCCATTAGAGCCTGCTGGGTATAACGCGGTTTATAAGTTCTCTGGCCACAAAGAAATTCAATAATTACTATTTTTTTCCTCCCTTACAATGGGATGGGTTAAGGATAGAGGGTGATAAACTTAACTCTGTTCCTGGGCTTTTTGCAGATTAGCCTTTGGCATTCACTGGGAAATACCAAGTGAATAGACACTGTGTGACCACAGTCCCTTGAATTAGGGACAAACATTTCCTCTGTGCATTTTAAATAATGCTACTGCCAAATATTTTGTTACCAGAGATCATTATCCTTTTGAATGAAAACTCGAGGAGTAAAGGCATTGGTTTTGTCTTTGCTGGTGTGGAACAGACTATATGATATCTAGAACAGCAACAAGCTTTCACAAATTGCTATATGATTTCTACTGCCAGGTTCTGTGATATTGGATACGACATAAAAATAAAAAAGCCGGGCAGATAGACACAGAAACTCACAGAAACCACCTGTATATTTTGTTTCAAAGGAAAATCTCAGCTATTGTCTTACTGGCTCTGGTTCTGTTAGGCCTTGGATCTGCTTAATCTTTAAAGCTATTCAAACTGAATGATACAAGGCAAGTCTTCTATAATTAATCCGGATTCTTGAATTTTGATACAAACTTTTATGTAACCGAGAAGTTTCTCTCTTTTCCTTGCAAAGACATTAAATAGGCACTAAGTCCTTCTGTCAAGAGTGCTACCATGAACAAAGTTAAAAGGAACAAACCTGGAAATTTTCCCTTCGTGAGGAAGAAAGAGATACAAACATAAAGTCATGGGAGAGCTGGTACTGATGCCTGGACAGAGACCAAAGTTTAAAGTGGCCCCTGTGCTACAAACCACAGAACACGAACACAGGAATGGTGGTTTGTCCCAGGCACAGCTTCTGCAGGATGTTATTTTGTCAGTTTATCCCAACCTCACAGGGTCTCAGCGCTGGCACTCAAAGGTCTCATTTGAACCTTTTGAAATGTTTATTCTTTCACTACTACAGTCCAAAGAAAATGGAAATGTTGCCATTGGGTATGGAAGAACTCGTGACGTCCATGCTCAGCTGCCACTGTGGATGATGGAGCTTCAGCTGTGGTTTGCTCCTTCTCATGTTATGCAATTTTCTCTTGGTATTTGGCAGAACTGCTTTAGAATGGATACTTTGCAGAGCTGTGCATCTTGTGACGAGGAATTGGTGAAATCTCTCAGTGTATGACTCCCTTGTAGGAGAAAACATTTTATCTGGATTGTCAGAAAAGTAAGAATTATGTTGGTTGGGGGATTTTTTGTGTGGTTGGGGTTTTTTTGTGGTTTTTTTTTGGTTTTTTTTTTTGTGATTTGGACTGTCTGGCTTCAATGGAAAATCAACACACTGAGAAAGGTCTGTAGGTCTGGACTTGTCATAGGTTGCAGATACAATTCCCACTAAAGCCATTGGTAAAATGAACCAGCACAGGTTCAGCCAGTGTCTGCAACTCTCCAGCTTCTCCCACAGCAGATCCACTGACAACCTCTGCCTTCTGACTCTCCATCTTTCCTCACACATTTTTCTTCAGATTCTAAAAAATCCAGTGAAAGAATGAAAACCTTTTGATTTTGAAGCTGATGTCTCTGGCAGTGATGGTTTATACAGTGCAGTTCTACCATCAGGTGTATGGAAAAGGACCCTCTGCCTTAAGGGAATTACCTGATGGGCCAAATGAGTTGGGTTTCCTTGAGTTTCTGAGCAGTTGTGGGTCTGTCTGTCTTTTCATGGACAGAGACAGAAGTGGTGCTGACTGTATGGACAGAGCAAAAAGCTGTGCCCAGGGTCACATCAGCTGCTGCAATCTTGTCCTTGGTCACAACAGGTGACTCCCTCTTTGCTGAATGTCCTACCCCTCATGCCAGGCAACAGTTCCACCTTTTACTCACCAAGGCGTAGTGTAAAACCATGTGCCCAGGATGTTGGTGCTCTGTGCCAGCCTTTCAGCACTCACATTACCAGTGTCTCCAGAAAGGTAATGCCAAGGCTTGTTCTTCATTCCCTACAGAGGTATCACATCCTTCAGGTTATCCAGAGACCCTTTGGAGTGAGGCTGTTCATTTTAGCATGGGAAAAGAAACAAAAGAGAGACCCTGGTCCCCACAGAAGAGAGGAACCACCCAAAGTTGCACATGCAGTGGCCCAGACAGGACATTTTTTGGGTGCCAGCAGCTCCCAGGTGCTGCTGCCGCTCCTGAGGCCAAAGCCATTGGGTCTTGTCACAGCTGCTCCGCGTGCCGGCCCGGAGAGGCCACTGCTGATAACACTCTCCAGGTGTTCAGCCTGAGAACAAAGGCTCTTTTCAGTGGCTGCCGAGAAGGAAGAAGCCTCCTTGCCGGATGGAAAATGGCTTTCCTGGATGGCAATATTTGGTTACAGTACGATCTGTTACTTCAGAAGAAGCCCCGCAGAAGGGAGGGTAATTTGACTCAGGCATGTAAAAAACCATTGTGGGGACTCTTGCTGCCTCCTTCTTCTCCCCAAAGTATTGAAACAACATTGACTTGTGATGTTTCATACGAGCAAAATAAAACTGGAATTTGGGATCAAAGTGTGCCTCATCTTGCTACGCCTATTGTCATGAGGGTGAGCATGAGGGTCATCATCCTGAAGAACCTGGGTTCTCTGCAGAGCCCCAGTCCATTGCCTGGCTGGATAGCACACAAAACAGTGTCTTCTGAGCACAAAACTGAGCTGAGAAAAGCTGTGTGCTGTCATGAGCACAGTCCAGGGGAAGCTTTCCCTCAATCCATGGACCCGAATTTCAGTGCTTGTGTTGGAACACCTTAATCAATTATTTTCACAGTGAAACTTGCATTGTTTGCATGAGGACACCCGAAAGATAATTTGGTCCTATGGATAAGGGTGAGAAGGTGGGTTTGGGTATATTTGGGTATATTTCCCAAGTAGCTGTGCATCCTGTTTTGGCACTGGAGGGATTTCCAAAGGGTCTGGTGACCACCGACTGCAGCTGTCTAGAGGTGGCGCATTCCCCCTTTCCCACAGAACCAGCTCCAAGGGAAGGAGAACCCTTGCACAAGCACTACTGTCATGTTGTCCATGTGTTCTCAAAACCTGGGCTCCTACCACCAGCTAAAGGCTTTCTGTGCTCTCCTACAGCCTCACCATGCTTATAATCTCCATGGGGTACTCCCAGTATGTCCCTTCACCATAGCTGCTCAGCCTGCCCCTACATCATCCCTACATCCCATAAGCTGTTCCTCACACCCCAGGGAGTTGTTTCCCTTGGTTATGTAGGAGTTGACTTATCTAAAATTATTTTCTCCACATCTTTCAGGTAGAAGTGAGAAGGGCAATCCAAGGAATGTTCCTACACTGACGAGGCATTTCCCATCTCTAAAAGAAACAGAGAGGGATGTTGTCCCCACCCCAAATATATTTGCTTAGTGGAAGAGCAAGGACATGAAACCTCTTTTAAAATATCTGCTGTTCATGCATAAATATATCTCTACATAAAGCTGAACTTCTTATTTTAAGTAAGCAGAGGAACATTAGCACAGATACTGCACTTTTCAATCAAGCAGTACAATTTCCTATAAAAGACAAGGCTTCCCTAATTATTCAAATGCACCAGCTAACATCTATACAAATAATGGGATTTGGCTGAATACAGTTAAATATATTTGATTACTTCCCTTTTATCTAGTTCTAGGTTTACTGTACTTTTCCTTGGATGGCAAATAAGAAGCCCTTTTCTTCTAAGTGACAGCAGGGAAAAGAATCAGGTTGCTAATTTACCTGAGACCCAGGAGTGTGTAATGATAGATGTGTGCTGGAAACTACAGAGTGGGCTTTCTAATTTTGGGGGGAGGAGAGAGGGAAAGCGTGAGATTCGTTAATCTTTCAAATTGATGGTGGTTTTGCTGATGGACTTTTGTGGTTGTAATTACACACACATCAGGAAACAAATGCAGTGAGAAGAGCTGACAGGAGGCTGGGACCTAACGAAATGTGTCATACAAGAAGCAATTAAAATGGAAAATCACTGTTCTCCAGACAAACAAGGATACAACGTGCTCGTGATTAATCACAGCATCTCTCTCAAAGCAAAAGTAATAGACTTACCTGCAGCAGTGTAGGAAGGGAGGACAAGCATGGTCCAGGAGCAGTTTGGTTAAAGAAGCAGAAATCCGTGTTTGGATGTCCAAGCCTGCAGGTCACCAGTGGATGTGTCACCCAGGTTTTTACATGGAAGATCTCCATCAAAGTCTTCTTGAAGAGATGTGAAGGAAAGAGGCAGGTGGGGAGGGAGAAGGGAGGATGGATGGCAGGCAGGCACAGAAGGGTCCCACCCACGGTTTAGGTTTGTTTAGTAATGGGTGTGTTTTCTGCCCAAGGGAAAGCAAAAGCCAGGAGCGTGCCCACATTGCCAGTATGCCAGACCAAATGGTCTAAAGCACCAGCAGCTTCGGGTGAAAAACTTTCTAGGCAGGAAAAGGAACCTGAGCCCAAGCTGAGTTTGCAGTGCAGATGTGCTGTTAGTCTGATTTAGGAAATGCTTATGTCCTCCTCTCCTGGGATTCCTTTGCCTTCTTCTGGAATCTGAGCAGTCAAGTTCAAGCCAGGGTTCCACCTGAAGAGGTGCATTCACACCAGCCAAGAGAGGAGCAGTGCTGGAGGGAGAGGATGAGTCACACACAGGTCAATGCCAGGGACAGTTCAGGTGATCTGAAGCAAAGTAATCTAATTTAAAAAGATATTTTAATATTCTAGTAAATGATACTTTCTTTTTGTTCCTTAGAATATTCAACCTACTAGTTCTTCCCTGGCTCTGTTTTAGCTGGTTCAGATATAAAATTGGTTGTCCAGAAAACCAGAAAGATGCCATAATTTCCTGTAGGCATGTTTGTCTGTATTCTACACTTCCAGCAGACCCTAAAACTTCTACTGGATCACCAAGCAAGCAGCTTTTGTCTCTTTTTTGTTTCATAGAAAAAAAATTGTATCATGGCTTTCAAGTGGAAAAAAAAATAGAGAAATAATAACATGACCCAACTGCGAAAATATTTTTTTTCATGAACTATACCAATGAATTGGAAATGCAAGTAGTAAAATGAATTGCCAAAAGTATCAAATATATGTTTTCAATAACTTTTTTTTTTTGTTACCTAGTAAAATATTTTCCTGGAGAAGGGTTGTTAAACCCCTCAGTGCAATATAAAGGTGCAGTGATGTATTGTCTCAGAAGTGGTTTAATGGAGTTTTGGGGTTCCATTTTTTGTACATATTTTCAACACACGCAGTGCGTGATCAATTTGGATATATAAAATGCTCTATATTTCTTTCTAAGCAATGATCTTAACTTTTAAAGAATGTTGCTTAGTTAGGAGAGCATGTGTGTGTGTTTGCATTTTGGCAAGGCAGCAAATCACATACAATATTTATGTCATTTGAGAAAAGTATTTGTGCATTTGCCAACACCAGTCCTTTCTAAGAACCTAGAGGTATTTGATCAGCTCTAAAACACAGTTTTAGGGAGGATTAGGTGTGTGGGAGCAGTGGGCAGAAGGAAGGTCTGTCTGGTCTTCGCGGTGTGAAAGGGCAGGATTTTAGACAAACAAGCCAGATCTTGTTTCAGCTCTGACTCTGTTTTTGTGAAAATCTGTTTTTCAGATCTACCTGTGGCTGTGCTGCCAATGAGCCAGACCTTTGCAGGGAGATTAGTGGTGCAGGTTGGGCAGCATCGAGTGGAGTCTGAGCCCAGCTCTTCTGCCACACTCCTGTGACAACTAAAGGAGGTCAATTACTATAAAACATGCAGAGCAAAGATGGCAAAAGGATGATGTCTTGTCTTACACCAGTGATTCCCCTCATAACTGACCCACTTCACCTATTTTACTGGCAAAAGACAACCAACAGGTGAGTGTACAGGGATGGGGAAAATGTGGGGGATGCATTACCATGATTTATTCTGATCTCTGTTACTCCTGCTTTGTTTATCATAGAATCAGAAAATCCTGAGTTAGAAGAGACTCACAAAGACTATTGAAGTCCAACTCCTTTTCCACTGGTGTGCCAAGGATCAGGATCTGTCCCTGGCTGCCTGGTTTCTCCTGCTATGGATTTGTCTCAGAAGGTGAAAGCCCAGTGCCCTGCTCACACCATAGAGGGCCGTGCAGACCCCCTGTGCTGACATCTTTGTGCCAAATCCAATGATATAACGTTTCATGCAGAGAATTTTTCCACTCCCCCTCCCTTCTTTTTTTGCTTTATATCTCTTCTTTCTATCTTCAGCCTGTCAGGACTTTCACATACCTGCAGCTGACAGCTAGGAGATCAGGAACTTTGATGTTGTAAGGGATATTTTATCTCAGGTAATTCTCACCAATTCCTACCTCATTGTGTAGGATATCCAAGGACTCCGAGAGTGAGCAACGCCTTTGTCTGGTAAGATCAGAGCAATTTGCAAGCTTTTCTGGGAACAAGGTCCAATAAAGGGACTTCAGAGATATAATCTGTCAACCCCATTGAGCAGCACTGTGACAGCAGCCTTAGGATTACCGACAGTTTAAGCATCACCCCAGACAGAACAAGGCTGAGGGCACACAGTTAGTTGAAGTTATTTGCAGTAAGACATTGTTTGCTGAGGAAGAAAAGGAAACCCTTTTTGTCCAAATTCACTAAGTTTTTACCTTGTTTCTCCCTCAGGCAAACAACTGACTCTACAGAGAACTGCTGCTTTTTGGTAAGAGTTTGAAAAAAACCTCACCCTTTGAGGTGCAACCTCAAATTCAGAAGACTGACCTGATTTTGTGGCTCTAACTTGGACAGGTCACCCAGTAGAGCCAGTCCTGAGTCTGCAGCCACTGGGCAGAGGGTGGACTGCCACGCCAGTCCCCAGACTCTGGTGAATTTGTCACCCATGCTGTGTGGCTTTGGCCACACAGGCAGGTGTGAGGACATGCAAAGCCTTTTCTCTTGCCAGTCCTACAGTAAGCACTGTGTGGGGCAGTGGTAATGAGGGCTGTGAGGCCATAAGCCCTGTGTTTGAAATCCTCTTCTTCACCCTGTACGTCACTATGTTCCTTCAAACCTCAGTCCTGGTGAGTCACACTGACCTGGCAGAGGTTTACCAGGGATCAGCCATCCATCATCTCTTCAAGCAGCTGTGGCATGAAGCTCCCTAGAAAATAACTGATGGGAAATGCTCAGCAGGTCTGTCCTCAGTTGTTTTTGCTACCCACCAGCTTGCTTACCTCATCAGGGCTTTGCTGTCCTCACCATATTTGATTTTTGAGGAGTTTCTCCATTATCCCATATTATTTCTGAAACAATTTTTCTCCCTCACTAGGCAAACATTTGCTTGTTTAGTTTTCAAATATGTCAGCATCTTCTTTTCCAGCAAATGCCCAGGCCTCACATCTTTATAAACATTTTAACAAAGATCCCAGCTCACCCTCAGTGGCTGTAGCTTGGCCTTTCCCAGCAGTAATTTCAGGATAACACCTTTCTGCAAAGGCAAGTAAGGTGTCTGTATCCATCCACGCTGGTCTCTACCCATGTCCTTGTTTCCTTACTCATCAAGCTGATGTTAATATTGCTCCTGGCTGGTGCTTAAGCTTCCTGAGTAATTGATCACTGCCAATTGATGATCATCAGTGTCAAGTGCCAATTTACAATCAAGGCTTGGATTGCTCCCCAAGTTCCCTTTCTCTTACTGCTCTCCCAAACCTTTACTCATCCTTCACACCACATTCTTTGCCTTCATCAAGGATGTTGCCGTCCTCACCCAGCATTTTGAAGCCAACACGTTGTGGGTAGAAATCCTCCTGTGGCTCAGTGATGGCTTCACACAAGTTGTAGCCCAAGTACTGACACTAGCCTGTGGTTTTGTTGGCTTTCCAAGAACCTGCCACAAGCCATTTGGCTGTTTGCAGGTAGTCCCTTTCCAGCCCCTCCACTACACCTGCTGAAAATGCTTTTGCTGATGGCAGAGCCATGCAAAGCTGTGCCCACCTGGAGAGGCACCAGCAGCAGCAGGCAAACATCCAACCATCCAGCTGGAGCAAAGGGACTGCCAGCAGCTGGACACCAGGGGAGACAATGCTGGAACTGTTGACAGAGGCTGAGGCTGCTCCTGAGCTTGCACTCAGGAATGCACAAGTGTAAATTTCAGCAATTTCAATGTCTCCCCCTGCCCTGGGGCTTGTTTATTCTTGGGACAGGTGTAACATGGAGAGCAGTGGCAGAAAGGATCAGGAAGCAGCTGTGGGTGGAATAAGAGAAGAATCCCACGAGCCTACACTGGGCATAGATCTTGGCTCCTGCCATGAGGGCAGAGCAGTGCTTGGCCCTGGGAGCGAGGCACTGGTGATGCCCCTGAGAGCCCACAGGGGGATCTTGCAACAGCTCCAGCGTGTTTCCTCAGTAATGAATTCCAACTTGTTTTCCCAAATCACCTCATAATGACTCAGTTCGAATCTAATGATGCAATCCTGAAGGGAATCATTAGCTCCCAGCTAGGAGGGCCGGCCGCCCTCCAGCTCCAGCCCATGAGGCTGCTGATTGTGGCGTTGTTTGGAGCAGCTCTCCGTGCCCCAGCTCGGCGCGTGCCAGCTTTGGGGTGTACATTCTTTCTGGGGATACCTCACCCCATCCATCCCACTGCAGCTCATGCCAGCACTTCCCTCCCCAGGTGTGGGACAGAGGGACAATGTGTTTTCAATTAGGTGAAAATACAGTGATGGTGTTACCTCTCTGCTGAGCTGGCGTTTGCAGTTCAGACCCTCTTATCAATCCCTGGTATGGTCCCTTCCTCACTGCAGCTCCAGGACCACATGGAGAAGGGACTTGGGGAGAGTTCTGTAGAGCAAACATCTTTTCTCCTGCCTGTTACTCATGTGGACAGAAAATCTGACCAAATCACAGAAGAAAAAAAAAAAAAAAAGAATTTTCAAGCCAGTGCTGATGTTGTGTCTACACTGGCTGACATATAAGAGGTGCATCGCCATGCCAGATCCAGCCTCAGATTAAAAGGTCTCCCACCAACAGCCTTTCCCACAACAATCTGAAGCAAATTGTGCATGGGCTGCTGAAATGCCACTAATTCCACCTTCCAATTCATGAGGCATCCCAAACTCCTTCACCCTGCTGAGGTAGAATCTTGTCAGCCACAGCTTTACCGAGGGTCACACCCTGATGTAATTTGTTCACTGGAGTTGGATTTTCCCGCCTGTGCCTCAACTCCAGCGCAGGGTGTTAAATGATTTACTGCAGAGAGACAGCGGCCAGGCCAAGAGTAAAACCCAGGTATTGTTAGTCCCATGATACTATGACAACCAATTTCAGTGTTAAAAAACATTCCCTGCCACTGCCTCACACTTTGAGTTATCAACAAAACCAGATTTATCTTGTTTTAAGTCTTAGCAAGACACTGTTTCACTGGAGACCACTTAAAATGAGATTTATCTTCCTTGGAATAAATACAGGCTTTTGCATTTGTAATTCATTCCCCTCCTATTTCTAATCTCATTTCTATTGAATGCATTGTTTTGTTTCCCATTATTTATAAAATGAGATCATTAAAATGAGTATTGGAAGTCAACAGGTTTGAGGCAGGAAGAAACTTCCCTACAGAGGCATCCCAAGTAGAATTCCTTGGATTGCTGCAGAGCCTTATGGTTTGTCATTCTGAGGGCTTCCCACTCTTCTCCCAACCCAAGCAGTGACAAACCTCTTTCCAACCCCTAAAAAGCAGCCACTTTTCATCTTGAGTGGGACAAATATCAGGGATGGGTGAAGCAGCTCCTGAGGAAAAGAATCAATTGATCCTCAAGGATGCTCTTAGTGCAGGTTGTTATATGACCTTTGGGAATACAGCAGCAGGTTCTGGATGCAAAGAAGACATTTGGGGAGAAGGATTTTGTGGAACTTCTTCTCATTAAACTTCTACATTTAAAAAATAAAAGAAAAAGAGCAAATTCCAGTCTAAAAATTAAAGGGAAAAAAAGAGCAAGTATCATCTAACAAAGCTTAAATCTGGAGTGAATCCACTGCAAACTAACTTTACTCTGGTTTGATACTGATAAACATTGGACTAAGAACTGCAAATCCCAGCTCTCTCCTTATTCCTAAAAGACACAAACATGAAGCTCTAAGCATCTACAATCATGTATTGCATAAAATGTTTCCTGGTTGGGAAAATCACATGGGACAACAATCAGAAACAAGATGGTGCAAATAATTAGTTTAATTGAAAGTAAAGGCACACTACAAAAAATAAAGAGATTAAAGTGGTTTTCCCTTTGCCAGTTTTAGTATGAGCAATAGTAGTAGCAGCTGCATTTCAACCCATTTTGCAGATAACTGTGAGGGGCATTCTGGAAGCTTAACAGTTTAATTGCACAGGCTACCCTTTAATTTAGGGTGGTGAGAATGATATGAAGGACTCATTAAACTGGGGCATTAACCATGGCAGAAAATAAAGTAGTTTCTTTGTTGGAGAAGATCTCACTGCCCTCCAATCACTACAGTAAATTGTTCCTGGGAACGGCAGCGGGGTAGGATGGGGAGATAGAGACACGTTGAGATAGAGGGAAGCAAATGAATAATAATTGGTACAGTACTCTGCAGATTGTATGTCACTGCAGATAGTGATTTAATAACTCACCAATTATTGCTGCCAGCTGGGGTATATTAAGACACTGTGAGAAGTCAGGCCAAAATCCCCCAGGCACGACTGTTGACCTGGTGCTGTGCTTCCTTCCTCCCTGAGGATGAGGAAGGGGCAGGCCAGGGGCAGGCTGTGGCCCCTGGGCAGCCCAGGGGGATGTGCTCCCCTTTTCCCAAGGGATGACAGGGCTTTGCCCACCCCTCCTGCTCCCAGCTTTAAAGATGAGGTGGTGTAAAGCCCGTTCAGGTTCTCCATCTTGTGGGACAGAGGGCGACTCTGGGCAAGCATTTCCTTCAGCATATTAAGTGTGGTGACTGGCAGTTCACCCAGCAGCAGCTCTGGTTTGAGCCAAGGGCATCTCCCACTGCCCCTGAGGGTGGCTCTGCTCTCACAGCTCTGGGCTGTTGCTGACAAAGTCTGTGCAAGGTTCATCCTCCATGGCTGGGAGCTGGCAGCCACCTCAATCATCCTGCCTTGCTTCTCCTCTCAGCAGTGACTTGGTGCTTTGAATGTTTCCTTTCTTGGATTTAACTGTACCCCACATCCTATCAACTGCAAGAGCTCCATGTCACCCAGTACCTGTCAGTTTATTGGGTGATACTGAGTCCCAGAATGGTTTTGGGTTGGAAGGGACCTTAGAGACCACCTCATTCCAGCCCCTCTGCCACAGGCAGGGACACCTTCACAGTTCATGTGCAAACCGGCCCAGACTCCATGGCTGGTGGCCAGCTAATATCAGAGTGGGCCAAAAGGAAGGCCTAGAGGCACTTCAAGCTTGGAGTAAGAGTCCAGTGGTCACTGGGGACCCACCAGACATTTCTGCAGAGAGCCACTCAACCTCAGGGGCTGCCACTGGAGCTCTGGAGACCAAAGCCCTGGGATTACATGGCTTTTCTGTTTATTTCAGCACAACCTCAAATCCAACAGCCCCCACCACCTCTCTGAGAACCCCAGAGGAAAACCTGACACTGGGAACCTCAAGGGCTTGAAAGCCCAGCTGCAAATTGAGAGCCCAAAATACATTGTCTGAGACCTGTCACATTGCCCTTATTTCCCAACAAAACAAAGCCTTTTTAACGACTCTTTCCCCAAGCTTAGGATTGGGTCTGTAAAACAGAAACTGTACTTCAATACCAAATGAAAAACATGACTCACAGACTGTAATTCCTTTCTGCAAATACCGGAGGAGAATATTTCATTTGGCAAACAATTGAGCCTTACAGTTTAGAGCTCTTAATGTGATTAGGGACAGGTTCTGCAACACATTTGTAACTCCAGGTGATTTTGCTATATCTTTTTGGACTGTGACCAGACATAAAAATGCCCTTTTGCTAGATTTGGATCCAACTAAAACTGAGGAGAATCAGATGTCGGTAAGACCTTTACAGTTTGATCTTTACCCAGGGGTATCACAACATGTTTCAGCTATGGGCTGTGCTGAGCCATCTCAGGCTCTTTTTTTCATTTTCATATCTCCCCTGATGAGTGATAAGTCTTCTATAGCACATCTTCTGTAAGTGAGCACGTGCTACTCCTCTGAGTTACTGTGATGTACTTATGGGGAGAGAGAGAGCACAAATACTTCCGTTGGCTGTATGGACACATCTTTGCTTCCTTTATATCTGATCTAGTGGAAGGTCACTCTGCCTGTGGCAGAGGGGTTGGAATTGGATGATCTTTAAGATCCCTCCCAACACAAACCATCCTGTGATTCTACAATTTTAAAGTGCTCAGAAGGTGCCAGTCTTGTTTAAAATGAGCTGGGACCAGGTTCCTCCTCCATTTAGAAGAGCCCAGCATTCAATCCTGAAAGCAAAAGCTGCAGAGTTTTGCGGGATCAGACCAATCTCACACTCTGCCTGTGTTTCTGCCTCGCCTACCAAAGGTAGGGCTGCAAATAAATTAAATTGAGAGCAAAATATACAGGGGAAGGAGGTGGAAGGACAGCACTACAGAGAAAAGAGACATTGTTCTGTACATGGAACTGAGAAACAAAACCAATCTGACCTTTACACTATTGATAAGAAAATCTCAAGTTTCTTGCTCATGAGGACTCATCCACTGGCTTCACCAGTGCTGGCAGTCAGACTGTCTCTTGCCTTCCCCTCATCTCACCAGGAACTTTTTGTGGAAAGAACATCCATTGGTCAACCAAAAACTGGATGAGTTTAGCCTCAACCAGTATTGTGGCAAGACGAAATTGCAGAATATTTATGGCATGACATTAAACAAAAAAGGGCAGGGGAAAGAAAAATACACATTCTAACAGATTTATCTCCGTAAGAGGAGGAAAATTGAACTAAGGACAAACCCCCACCATTTTACCAAGCAGGTGGCTCAAAGAAGAGTCAGCAATGGGAAAACCAGAGCAGGGCTGTGCACATGAAAGCCTTGCTCCCACTAAATGGCCATCACAGCCAAGAGACAATGTGAAGGAATTTGCTTGAAGTGTTTTATGATGCTGTTGGTCTCTCTGACCCCGATAGCAGCTGCTTTGTTGGGTAGCAGTGGCAGCCTGGGTATCCAACCACCTGGAGCTCGCCTCCCTCAGGAACAGGCAGAAGAAGGTCTAATGGCAGGAATCTGAAGTCAGCAGCATTCAAATCAGAGAGGAGACATCTGGTTTGGGATGAGGGCAGCCAACCACGGGAACATGTCAGGAAGGAATGCAGCAGATGCCTCAGCACTTTGTGTTCAAAGCAAGGAGTGTATTTCTCTTCTGGAGGCATGTGCTCCATTTATGGGTTACCAAGGCTGGGGGGAGAAGTGGCTTTGTCGGAGTGAATGATGGACACCTGTAAGTGTCTAGCTTGTGTTGTACTGGACCAAAGTGTCACTGAATAGGTCTACTTGTGAGTAATGTTTGTGGAACTACACGTGCAAAGCCAGAGAGGGTGACAGAAACCCTGACACCAGCAGCAGGCAGAGGCAAGTCCAGCAGCACTTGAGCAAATCTAACTAAACCAAATATCTCACGACTTTATCCTTCTGTGCTTTTCCAGATTTCTTTTTCTTTCTTTTTTTTCCTTAAATGCCATGGGACAAACATTAAGGCCAAAACAACATATCTGGCTTTTACAGCTCTTTCACAACCTGGGCATGAGGCCAGACTGCAGAGCAGGACTGGCCAGGGATGTGGTTTGGTGGGACCCCAAGGGTCAGGCTGGATCCTCCACCAGCACCAGCACCATCCCTTCCCTCCCTTTCATAGGGCTGGATTTCTGGTTGGTTTTACATCCCTGAGCCATCCTACCCTGGCTCAGAGGGGTGATGGATCTATGGATCAGCAAACCCCAGCTACAGCAACTGCAGTGCTGGCCATGAGCATGGTCAGGCATGAGCTGTCTCTGGGGGACATTCCCAGACCCATCCCTTGATCCTTATTCCTGCCACCTTCCTCCTGCCAGCACCAGGACTTCTCCAGGCACACAGTAAGATGAAAATCCATCTGGTTTAATGTGCAAAATATCCCAGCTGTATTTGGAGTTTCCCAAGATAGTTTGCCACCTGGGCACAGAGAGCTGTCACACACAGAGGGTTTTCCAGCATGCAGGCATAGGATCAATTGTGGATAAAATGCTAATTTTTAAAAAAATTATTTTTCCCATTCCTATTCCCCCCTGCCCTTAAAAAAAAAAAAATTAAAGAAAGCATTAGTGCTGCCCCTGTCTGTACCTTATGCTGTTGTCAAGGCCCTCAGCTGAAATGCAAGAGATGCAGGTCCAATTCCTCCCTTCAGCCCAGGGAGGTTGTTTCAGCTTCTGTAAAAGCTATATCTGAGTGCAACAGGCATGAGAAGAAAAAAAAAATATCATGATTCAGTAGGTCAGAAAGCTACACACAAAAAACTCAGATCTTGTGACCTTATAGTCATTCTCAGGAAAAGAATAACTGGAAAAAGCTTGAAGCAGCTGCAGCCCCATCCTTGGGGTTGAGCTCCCTCAGATCCCTTCAAATTGCTCAGGGAACCTCCAGGTTGCTCTCTGCAGTGCCTGACTCCAGCTACCTGGGGAATGGGGATGGGATGAAGCCTCACAGCTCACAACAGCAATGGAGTGAATCCAGGCATAGTCTGCAACAAGGATATGAATATCTGGGAAGGAAAACAAAAGCTCATCTTCCTCTGGTTTGTGCTTTCAAAGGTTTCTTGAAGCTTTCTGATGTTCTTAACTGGTGTAAATCACGTAGCTCCCCATAAGCCAAGAAATCAACAACTATAATTTAGGATTCTGAACCAGTTCTAAGGAGAAAAGTATCTTCTGTTCAGAACCATAAAAAGTTATATAAACCCCCCAAACGATCTGTTTTAAAATGTATTCAATAGTTCTTGGACTGCAGTGGGCAAGAAGCTGGGTTGTTTTTACTGCCAAGAAAGAAAAAATTTCAGCGTTTTCAAATATTTGCAATACCAGATGCCCCGGTAAAATTTTTTAGTCCATTTTAAAAACCCATTTTGAGCAGAAAACATACCAGATGTAAGCAATACTCGAGGCACTGTGCAAGGACCACACGCTCCCTGCTGAGCCCAGGGGCAGGACACCCAGCACTGCAGGGATGGACATGATCAGATGAATGGGAATAGGGAGCTTGGAGAGATGTGCTCAACCTGGCCTGAATCCTACCGGGTGCTCAACACCTTCAGCTTGCTCAGGGACTGCTGGAGACTGGTAATGAGTATTGGAAAATTCTGTCCCAGTGGGAGCAAGGAAAATCTGAAGGACTTGACTGCATGGAGATACAGAGCACCAGCTGCCAGATCTTTAATCACCCTTGACATCTTTTATTGCCCTGGCAATTGAAAGGTTATTCGCTGAGAGCCTGTGGAGGGAGATAGAGGTGACAGAGCATCAGAGCATGGTCCCATCGTGGGACATCTCTCACTTAGAACCACTCCTTGTGCCTTTCAAAGGAATTGGCGTCCTAAGGACAAACCCACACAAGATAAACACCTTAGATGTGAAAAGAGAAGGGAATTCAACATAAAGGAGAAAGCTCATGGCTCTGCGTCAAACCAACCAGCTTCAAGCACCATAATTCACTAAGTAGTAAAGTCTTTACATTTTTCCTATGTGTGAGGGTGTAAGGACATGGCAGAAGGGTGAGTGGGGAGAGACAGGAGTGAATATCTTTGCACTGAGCTGAACAATCCAAATTTTAATTCATGAAAGGTATTGCTAAAGGAGGTAATCAAAATATCAGGCTGATCACAGCCTCCTTTCATTGGTTTTAGAGCACTACTTAACTTCTCAGGTACTTGCAATTAGAAGAATGCCAGAATGGTTTGAGTTGGACAGGACCTCAAAGCTCATCTCATTCCACCCCTTGCCATGGGCAGGGACACCTTCCAATATCCCAAGCCCCATCCAGTCTGGCCTTGAACACTTCCAGGGATCCAGGGGCAGCCACAGCTTCTCTGGGTATCCTGTGCCAGGGCCTCCCCACTCTGTGAATCAATAAACAATCACCACAACCACTGAACCTGCAAACTCTAAATACAGAGTGAGAGCTGTTGGATCTCCCCAGTGTGGGGCTGTTACAGCAAGACTGTGTCTATAGCTGCAGCCTCCCCCCATCCAAGCCACCTGATGGGGGGTGAGGATGGAGGTTACACATAGCCTCCCACAAGAGACAGGCTTCAAGGAGGTGTTTTATGAGCTTCTTCCACAGCTTGGACCCTCTGAGAAACTTCCAGGTGCATTTTCTCATTGCTCCCTTGGTTCCACGGCCACAGGGGTGTGCACGTGGATGTACGATGGGGGAGACAAGTAGCAGAGGGGTCTGCTAACCTGAGAAATTCTTCCTCTGACTCAGTCATCCACCAGAGCCCAAATAAAAACTGCTAAAGGTCAAAAGGGAATCCCTGGATAATGCAAATAACAGAGAGCTGCAAGCGCTGCAGATTCCTCCTGCAGGATGTCCACAGGTGGTCACCACCCACCTGTCCCAGGGGGGCTAAAATCTGCCTAAAACCTTCCACCTGCCCTCTTCAGTCACCCCCAGCTTCCGTCCTGCAGAACCATTAATTAATAAGCTTCCCACCACCGACATGGCATTGAAAGGGACACCATCACGTAATATCTGTTTTCAATCACAAATTTGGGAAGAATAAGATTTTATATACCTTGAGGCCCCAGGAGGGCTGGAGTGGTGATGATGATGATCCTTTAAATAGCAGCAGATGTCAAGACCTGGAGGAATCATTTTTCTTCCAAAGGAGGAAGCAGTGGTGAAACAGAGATATCTTCATTGAGCAGAACCTGCCTTTTCTCCCATCACATGGGTTCTGTTGAGAAAGGGAAGGGGAGAGCTCAGGACATCCCTTCCCCTTCCTGAGCAAACCCAAAGTGGCCACATCAGCTGCTCTGAGGGACATCCTCTGCTGTGCAGCCACCAGAAGGGAATCATGGAACACTATGGAACCCTTGTTTCATCCAAGCATCTCTGCTCCAAGACACCTTCATCCAGGACACAGCCTTGTCCAGGACTTAGCAGAGCACACATGGGCACTTCCATGGCACCAGCACAGGACTTAACGCAGGCTGAACTGTTCAGCAGAGAAAAAACTCCTCAGAAATGCAATACTCTTGTTCTCCAGCATGATCAAGACAGAATTTTAAGGGCACCTTAACAGAAGATTGATGCTTAAAATCTGAGCCCTGGCTTAGAGCAACTGGGCACTTCTGTCCTGGTGCTGCTGGCCTGGTTCACCTTTGTCCCGTGGCTCAAACCAGGTGCAGAGCTGTCCCCTGTGCATGGCCAGAGCAGAGGGTTCCTTGGCTTAGCAAAAGCAGCTGTGAGTATTTTCTCTAGGGCATTGGTGTAGGTGGGTTTAACCAGCCTGATTATCTCAAAACTGGCAGAGCAGCTCAGCAGAAGATAAAAGAAACCAGACCACAGCCTGAGTTAACAACTTCTTTGCTCCCCAAGAAAAATCCACCACCTTGATCTGGTGAAAGAAGCAGGGCAGAGAGCAAGTGAGCTCAGAGCAACCAGAGGCACAGCCCATGTCAAAGCCAAAGCTTTGAGTTCATTTAAGTAACCCTGGGCTGGAATATCTGCTCCTGGAGCCCAGGGTGCAGAGCCTGGGCTCTGCCTGCATCTCTTTGTGGTGTCCCACAGCACCTTTCTTGTCCCAAGAAGTTTCCAACGCCTTGCTAGCAGGATCAGGGCACAGCCTGTGCTCCTCTCCCACCCTCATAGTGCTATAATCAAAATGTTTTTTGTTTTGCTGGAGCTTAATTTTGAGTATGTGACTCCAAACTTACCCTTCTGGGATTGGATTTCGAACCCAATTCCATGCTGGAAACCACTAATTTTCTTAGGACCATTTTCAATGTGGTAGAACTCTGCTTTTGGGCAAAGAAAAACTGCTTATTTCCACTATTTTTAATAAAAAGTATTCAAGAACAATTCAACAAATTTCATCCCTAGTGGCTCTCAACCCCAGATCCAGTTTCGACTCAAGCTCAGCCCTAAAACTTGACCCTCTATTCAGCCTCAAACCCCAAACCTTTCCACAGGCTCTGGGTGGAAAGTTACTGACCCTGTATCTGAGCCAACTTTCAAAAACAAAAATAGCTTGCCTGATGAAATTTTTGTAGGAAAAAAAATGCACACGCGCGCACACGCGCACACACGCACGCCATATATACCAGGAGGGATTAAATCCTCATGTTGCAAGAATTTAATTTAAAAAAGCTAAGACATTGTAGGAATGCAAAAATATCACCTCAGCCTGGTAACCTTTGGCTTAGGCATGCACTTCCACAGCTCACAAATGGGAATGTTTCCTCTCCAGCGCTGGGAGGACTGGTGCCACTCAGGAATGCCTGGCTTCAGCCCAGTTCGAAGAGGAAACCAGCAACCCTTTACTAGTGGGGCCTCTGTGGGCTCCTGGAGGCAGCCTCTCATCCCATGGGCTTGTTTTAATTCCCATTTTATCCACCATGCTCTGAGTGCCCCAATCCCAAAGGAGCTGCTAAAGAGGACCAAAGAAGTGTCTTTGCAAAATGACACCATGTATTTTCCCCCTGCAAATCCAGATTATTATTTTCCTTTGCTCTTGGGAGGTAAAGCTCTATTTTCATCCCTACTCTGAGCCCCAAGGTGTTAGAAATAGATCCATGGCTGCTGCTGCCACCTCACTGGTGTGAATGCCATCGGGAAGGACACACCGGCGTCTCCAGCCAAGTTCATTCAAACCGGAGAGAAACATCCCTTGGGAAATACTCAGTACCTGCACAGGTCAGGAATAAGTTCATTTCACACCAAGATTAAACCTTTAAAAGGGCCCTGTGCATTAGCAGAATTCCTGGCATGTCCGAGCCTCGTTTAAAAGGTGGACGGGAAACTCTCTGCTGATCTCAAGTTAATCACAACAACCAAGGGACCGACCTGCAGGAAACAATCCTCTAGGTACTGACGTTACCCACATAAAGCCAGCAGTTCCTATAGTTTATTGGCTGTGTTTTTCCCCCCAGCAGGCTTAATTTATGGTAATTACTAGGAACTATGGATCAAATTAATAAAAAGGAAATTATTAAGGTTTCCTGACCCAGAGGCCAAAGGTAAATAAAGAGAAGCAAACTGTTCAAGATGGAAACACTTCCCTGCTGCTTTTGGGACTGGCAGAGAAGTCTTTCAGTGCAGCAAGAGAGAGAATAGGATTTTGGGAAGGAGCTGTCTCATCTTGGCTGCTGGGGAGGACCATCACATTCACCAGCCCGGGGAGCCCTGAACCATCACGGCACAACTGTTCCCTGGCAGTGGAGTGAGCTGTGAACAGTGTATGAAACAGCAAAGAAAATAGAGATCTCTGTCAGATGAGAAGAGACTATAAAAATAACATAATGCAGAAATCCAGCTTAATTCAAACTACATTGAAGTCCAGGGTCCTGCTCTACATCCAGCTCTGCCAGCTGGTCAGGAGTAATTCTCTCCTGCCTGGTCAGAGCACATTTACTACTGCTTAAAATTCTTATATACATCTCATACTTTGAATTAGAATTTTGAATGTTATGCTGTTTCAGAGGCAGACCCTTGGCATTTGGCAGACCTGGCCTCGCCATTCCTGGGTTTAAACATGGATTGTGCTCACTGGAGGCAGAGGGGATGGCTCCCACTCTGCTTTCCCTGCAGATCAGTGCAGAACAAAGACACCAATTTTTGCTCTCAGTAATAATCCTGGTGCTCATCAGCCTCTCCCCTACCAAGGCCCTCCATATGTACACAGCTCCTGCAAAGAGCACTTCCAGCTTCATTAGCTCCATTTCCCACTCTGTCCATTGTAAAGTCTGTCCATGGCATAACCTGAAATTCATCTCATGCTCTGCCACCAATTTTGGGCCCTGCAAACAGCCTTATCCAACGTAGCCAATTCCATAACGAAAAGTTTCACAATTTTTAGCATGACATATATCTACCTAAATAAAAGAGAAAAAGGATTTTGATACAAAGTTTACAAAGTTCAAAAGAATATCTGAAATCACCTCCCTCCTTGCACAGATTAAGTAAATGCAGCAGACACTTGAACTTGTATTTAAATACACCCTGACTGTATTTAAGAAAGAGCTACTACAAGCTTGAATCCTGAGAAAGGCAGTGAAATCCTCCTGGAAGCAGCTCAGGCAGGGCAGGCATGAAGCAGCGTAACCAACATTTACAGTGGCCAATTGTTAGAGCGAAAACAAACCTGCCAGATTGGATGTCACTGGGGAGGGATATCAGCGTCTGATCTTGGTCAGGACGGGACATGGGGGTACCTGGAGCCTTGTCAAACTCAGTGCTCTCATGTAGTAGGTTGAATAACAGAACAATGTTTACATTTCCCCTTGTGCCCTAAGTAGTTTGGAAGTTGGACACCTGAAAAGCCTGAATGATTTTTAAAACAGCGCCACTGTTGAGTCTCGGTCACCAAGGTCTTGACAGTTCCTTACTGGTATTCAAGAAAATAAACCCAGAAAAACTTAAACAACCCCAAATTCATTTCTGCTTCTGAGCCTGGATATTCAGTATAAACAGTATAAATCATGGAAAATCCAGGAGATTTCTCCCACCATGGGCACATCGGCCTCATGCAGCCACAGCAACCCAAAACACAACCATCCAGCTGGGGACCTGATGAATTCCACCCAAGAAAGAGTTTTCTTGAGCTTGCTTCATATTAACACTTTGAAACTTAATATTGAAAGTTCCCTACATATACAAACACAACAAAGTGCAGTTCAGGGCAAAAACTCTAAAGTGAAGCATGCAAGAAGCAAACATCCTGTGTGCATTAGAGAGCAATAAATGCTGCATAACAAACACACCAAAATTATAGAATTATAGAATATCCTGACTTGGAAGGGACCCACAAGGATCATTGAGTTCAACTCCTGGCCCTTCACAGGACAGCCTGTCCCAAAAATAGGGTGGAAGTAGTAAAAGTCCAGTGAAAGATGATACCTTTATCATTCCTCCTCACTGCTACCCATTCTCCAAAGGAGGCCACCTCCTTCCATACTCTTAAGCTCCCAGCTCTCTGATCCTCACAGCTAGCCTGCATCCCAATATGCTTCAAAGGCCAAATTGATAGTTTCAAAATTCAGCTTCATCAATCTCTTCTAAACTCATGTGCTCTCCAGAAAAGTGAGTCCCAATCCAGCTTGAATTGGACCATTTCATCTCATCCTGGGCTCAAATGGTTGTCAGTCCATCAAACGCTTCTTTGAAAACTGATTTCTTGCAGATGACCATGATTGCTATAAAACAGTATTTAAAAACATTTTAATATTTGAAAAGAACTTTCCTCTCCTCTTATATCAACCACATGTTTGAGAAAGGGCCTGGGGTTTACCACTGCTTGGTGAGAAAAATAGCAAAGAGGAGAAAGGATAATGGGGTGATAATGACTGGGAATGTATGGATTGAATTTGGGCTCTATTTAAATACAAGAGGACAATTTGTGACTCATTGGTGTAGGCAAACACAGAGAAACATTTGTGGCTCAAGTGTGCATTTGAATATAGAAAAATATCTTGTGGCAAACTATATTTCTTTTAGCACAGACAAACTCTGACCAAGTTGCCAGCTGCTGAAGTTGTGGTACTCACCCCAGTCCAAGCACATGGGCTCTGTCTGCTTGGGAATCCCTCAGGAGATTTCTCATTTCGGCACTACTGCTGTAGGTTGGGATCCTTTTGCCACCACCAAGCTGAGCCCATCCCACTGCAGACCAGAGTCAGGAATTAATAAAAACTCTGCCTTCACCTTGTGCCCCCCAAACTCCTCTTTCTGTTTGACCTGTTCCCAGGTGTTTGAACTCGGCCATATTTAGTAGAAGTGCCAACACAAAGCTACACTTCAACCAGGAGCTTCAGCAGAATAATTTGAATTGTTGGCCTAGATGATGCAGTTGGAGTAGATGATTGTAAGTCCCATTCAACTAAAAATATTCTCCTCCACTTTACTCCACCCTACTCTATTCTATCCTAATGAAAGAAACCATAAAGAAACCAGGTCTGGTTCCACTTGACTCAGGTCTGAAGGCTCAGGGTTTTCTGTTGTTTTTATGATGCTGCATTTTAAGGAGTTTGGTGACAACATAGTTGAGTCACTCAGTTGTAGTCACTGCCAGGCTTCCACGAGTCAGATTATTTTGATAAACAGTTTGTCTCATGCTCTACTGGGGGCAGGGAAGTCAGGCTGAATTTTGCAATTAAAAACTACTAAATAAAATTATCTGAAAGTGAATTCTGACTTCAGGGCTGCTGGTTTGTGATCCCTTATGTGAGGTATCATTTTAGAGAGGAGTCACTTTGAGTAGGGTCTTGATAAGGACCAAATTTGTAAATCTTCATGAAAACTGAGGTACATGGAAATAATCATACTTGAAAAGTCACTCTCCAGGTTGCCCAGAGAAGCTGTGGCTGCTCCATCCCTGGAAATTTTCAAGGCCAGGTTGGACAGGGCTTTGAGCAACCTGGTCTAGTGGAAGGTGTCCCTGCCATGGCAGGCGGTGGAACAAGATGGTCTCTGAGGTCCCTTGCAACCCAAACAATTCCATGAAAAGTAAGAATTAAAAAATAAGAGTGTTTGAAGAACATATAAAGATGTAGGAGACACACACAGAGCTGCTACACCAGATCCTGATGGCTCTTGTGGCTATTCATATTCACTTGTTCTTTTTCTCCCTGGTCTGTCCTGTTTATCTGAAAAAAGATGCAGAGCAGGAAACAGAGAGTGCAGAGAGGCTTATAAAAACATTCTTCCCCATTAAGCAACTGGGCTGATTTTCACTGTGGGAAAGATGAAGCAGATTGAACAAAACACTTACCTGTACATCTCTGCTCCTGATAGAAACCCTCGATTGCCTTTGTCACTTTAGCACATGAACACGAGGCCAAGTGAAACACGTTTACAGCTATAATGAGGATTAGCTTTGCACTAAAAAAGTTGAACTACAGTCAAAATTAGATGGTGACATGGGTATTTGCCAACAGCATTAAATGAGAAATAACAGAGTATGAGGTTTCTGGAATGAATAGAATATGTATTGTTTAGAGACCTTTTTGGCCAAGTATCAACATATGCCAATACTTAAGACTTCTTGTTCTTATTTACTTACCCCAACAATAAAACAATTGTTGTTTTGTGCCAACAGCCTGACAGACTGGTCCTGTACCTTAAGAAATAGAGATTGGATATTATTTCTCTCGTATTAGCTTCAACCTACTTTAAAAAAAAAGAAAAAAAAGATGCAAAGTAATTGAGTCCAGAGCAGAGGAAATAAGTGAAGGAGGTAATTGATTTTAATAACATATAGCATCAACACACATTAAGGAAAGTCACAAAACAGAGGGAAAATACAGCATTCACCCATCTCAGAGGACCAGGCAACATTTGTACCTTCACCCAGCCCTGGATAGAAATTATTGGTGAAGCCTCAACCACAGCAGTGATTGATCTTCACCCAGTGTCCTCCATCAGCCCAAGCCCAGAACAGTGATGTAACCACCCTCATTCCCATTAAAAACCAGGCAAACTTGAATTAAAATCCTAGGAAATTCTCTCCGAAGCAGAGAACATTAAATGTATTTGCAGCTGAAACATTCAGACCCTTCCCTGGCCCAACCACTTCTCTCCATGGTATCGCCCACTGCCAGGCCACCCCTGTGCTCTCATCAAACCACTCCTTGCATTTTTTCCACCTGGGACTGTGCCTCCATGCTTGTGCCATAACACTGCAGCTGGAATAGATAGATAGTGAGCCAGAGCTCACTCCATTTTAAGGCAGATGGTGTCAGTAAAAACAACAAGAAAGCCTTCACATTTTCGAATGATTTTTCCCAAAGCTTTTCACTACACCCAGACCAAGACAGATTTGCTCAAGCTGATTTTCAGGTGGTATTTGGATGGGTGTGACATAACACGGGTTTGGATGAGGGTTGACCTCCTACCTGGAAGGGGGGGACCCTGCTATTTAAACTAGAAAAAAGTACAGCTCTGTTACCAGTTTGGGGAAAATGGACAAAACCCTTGAGTTTTGTTGTGTTGTGTCCAGTCTAGTGCTCTAAATAACTGCTCGTGTTACTGAAAAAAAGAAACCTCATCATATTTACCTGCCTTGCAGAGATGGACCCCTGAAGTCTATGCAGTACAATGCCTAGAGCATCCACACATGAATATAATGTGTTTATAGGGGTTCTATACATTCACCTCCTCCATGTCCTGCCACTCCTTAAAAATATATAAATAAAGGTATTGATCACTTACCACCTGTGCTCTGGACTACCATCCTGCAAATGTTTTTGCTCTGGGAATATGAAGAAACACATGTTAGCATTAACTTTTCTGCCTTCTTTATACAGCTATAAACAGGTCCGTCGATTTTCCCCACCCCTCCCGCTTTTTAATTTTGCAAAAATAAATGCTTTCCTGGACAGTCAGAGTTCATTACTGAGAGAGAGCACAGCTCCCCTTATCCTGCCCACAAGAATCAGAGAACCATTTAGGTTGGAGAAGATCATAGACTTTTTAAGGTTGGAAAAATTCTTTAAGGTCATTGAGTCCAAACATGGCCAAGGCCAGCACTAGCCCATGTCCTCAAGTGCCACATCCACATGGCTTTTAAATCCCTCCAGGGATGGGAACTCCACCACTGCCCTGGGCAGCCTGTTCCAATGCTGGACAAGCCTTTCAGTGAAGAAAGTTTCCCTAATATCCAACCGAAACCTGCCATGGCACAGCTTGAGGCCATTTCCTCTTGTCCTGTTCCCTGTGAGCAGAGTCAAATCCCCTGCCAGCTGTCCCCTCCTGTCAGGGAGTTATGCAGAGCCACAAGGTTCCCCCTGAGCCTCCTTTTCTCCAGGCTGAGCCCCCACAGCTCCCTCAGCCACTCCTGGTGCTCCAGAACCTTTCCCAGCTCTGTTCCCTTCCCTGGACACGTTCCAGCCCCTCCATGTCTTTCTGGGCAATGCACATTTAAGTGAGAGGTGAGACTGAAAAGAACCTACTTTGTCCTCCAAGAGCTGCTCTCTTCCCCCACACCCACATCCTCCTCTTGGCTCCCACCTTGGCAGCCTCCAGAAGCCCCCAGCTAATCCCAGTTCGTTCGCATTGGGTCAGAGCACAAGCTTCCCAAAAATGTAATTGCCTGGAAAAGCCAGGATTCCTGCAGCTGGGTCTCCAGGAGGGGTTTTCACACACCCTCTGGCTTTGCAGCAGGGGACGAGGATGTGGAACCAGCTCTTCCTCCTCCTGGAGGAACGCGGAGAGCCGGGAGCAAATCTCACCATCTGCACAGCCCATGAGTCACCTCGGGGCCTGGGCAGTTTACTCTATAGATTAGTCAACAGAAACAAACACAAATCCCTAGACGCTAAAAAGCCTTAAAAAAAAATTAATTTTTAACTCCCTCCCCCCAAAAATTGGCCACAGATCTCTAATTATAATTTTCTGAAGATTAAAAAAAAAATTTAATTGTGGTTTCTATAAATATGAAGATAAATTACTACATGTAAATACTGGTTCTCAACAGTTACTAATGCCTCTCTGGGGGCTGTTTTTATTTTACTGAGACAGAGAAACTAAGTTGTAAAAGATTTTCTTTGTCCCTTTCGCTCATCATGGAGGGGTTTGAAAAGTTTTCTTGCATTCACCACTGAATGCTTTCTAGCTGATGACTTTTGACAGCATTATTAAGTAAATTGAAGGGGAAGATTGATTTCCAAGATGATGCATTGTAGAGTCATGAGAAAAAGAGCTAAAGCTTTTATTCCAAAAAGGATGAGGCAGTAAATGCTAGGAAGACACTAAGACAGACACTGGAGCACCCACCAGTTTCCCTTTTAAAGCTTCCAAGTTGACTGGAAGTCAGAGCCATAATGAGAAAATTTTAAGAGTGTTGGGGTTTGGGTTTGGATGAGCAACACGATGTGTGTGAGCTTCCCTGAGGCTGATCCAGACTGTGTGAGCTTCTTGGATCCAGCTCGTGGGTTGCAAGATTTACAAGGACACACTGAGGTATCACATATTTACAGCTTCTCGTTGGGTTAAAAAAATGCCCTGAGAGTATCATCTCTTCCAATATTGCCCTGTTACAGCTGTGGAATATCAGTCAAGGAACAGATGAGTGAGAAAAGGGAAAGCAACAGGAGAACAGCCCTGATCAAACCTTCCCTGGGCCAAAGCAGCAGTGTGGGGTTGTGCAGCTGCAGTTACACCTTACAGAGTTTGAGAGATCAATGTCGAAGAAAGAAAAAGTCATCACAAGGGGCAAATCATGGTCTAAGGGTGTTACCAGGATCTGAAAATATTTCAGTTGTGCTGCTGTAGCTGAAATGCCACTGCCAATCCTCTGACTCCTCTGACCAGCCACTGGAGGAAGGTGTTTCTGTACCACACACAGTTTGTGGCCAATCTCCTGAGACCACAGCATAGGTGGGAGCCCAGCTGAGATGCAGGTACCAGGCATCCCCTCCCTGAGTATCCCCTGCTCTGTGTGTGACCGCACTCTGAGCCAGCCTGAGCAATTGTCCTCACCTCAAAATAACAAAATAAAACCATCCCAATTTATGAGAAACTTCCACTGTTTTGTTTTTTTGGTGCCAGATCAGTTCCCTGATTGTGGCCTCAATGCCAGGTACAACTGAGGAATAGAGGCTGCAGCCTGGGAGCAGGAGCAGACAGAGAGAGGAGAAGGATGCATGACAAGCTCAAACTACCACCAAACTGGACAAGAAATAGCAGCCAAGGAAGAGGGACCTGGAGCAGAGGCCCTGTGAAGCAGAAGGAACTCTGGGGGCTTTAGATGAGGACATTTGTAAAACCCAAAACTTCTTGAGCAGGGAAACCATGGACCCTTTGAGATAGTGACCACATCAGGGCAGGGGAATGCTCACCCACAGAAACCCATCCATGGAGCCCTGACACTGCTTCCTCATATTCCATGAAGCAAGTCAGGGGAAGGGATTTTGTTTCAAACCAATGCCATTTTGCATTTGGCTCTTACGCAAAGGCTTCAGCTTCGCTGTCTTGTCAGGAGTTATCCTGGCCCAGAGAAACCCCAGCCCTTGGTGGGACACAGAAATGAACACAGAGAGGCAAAGCCCCGTGACAGAGCTGACAGTGAACCTCCTGTTGCTCCATTCCAGGCAGAGCCACAGCCCTGAGCTGTCCTGCCTCTTCCACCAGCCCTTGGTGTGCTGAGTGCTTTCCAGACAGACACGAGGAGATGTGGTTCCCACCCAAAACAGCTTCCAGGCTCCAGCTGGGCAGAACACAGGGAGAGCACGCCCCACGTCTCAGCTCTATGACCCATGCCTTCACAGACATGTCCCAATAACAGAGCCCAGAAACTGCTCCCAAGTCACTCATCTCGCATGTCAGGCCAGTCCTCATGGTTTCCATAGGCATAGGGGAGAGGTGGGTGTCTTGTTTGGTTTTATAACAGTGCTGCACACTGATGTGCAATAAATAAAGATGAAATGGAAATAATCCAATCCATTCCTCTTTGAGCACAGTTCAAGGAAAATATTGCAGCTAGAGACCATAAGCAGACCCAATAAATTTGTTCACCCCCCACCCCATTTGCCTTTTGTTATTAGGGTGTGACTAAGGTTTTGCAGCACCAACGTTAGGTCTTAATTAGAGATTCTTGCTGTGAGCTCAAGGGATATTTTAAAATCACATTAGAAGTATCATAGGAATTTGCAGCAGGCACTCAGACACAATGCAAACCTGTGAACTGGGATGGCTGAAACACACAGTTGTGATCCCAGCATCACAAGGATGTTTCCTTTATCTGAAACCTTGGATTCCTCTGGAGGTGTTGTTACTGTACTAAGGCAGAGGGGGCTTCTTATACTGCATCCAGCTGTCCTCAAATATTTATATCCAAAGGACTGCTTGACTTCTTTGAGTCAAAAATGGAGGAAGTGGGGCTGTATTACAAGGAGGAACTTATTGCCTGGGCTGCTGTTTAAGGCATCACTGTCTGACCATGCTTTCTACCCTGCACTCGCTTCAGACGACTGAACTTGACCTATCCACCCATCATAAATTAAATTCTTTGATCTCATCTGTAACAGAGCCCTAATAACAATAGATCAAACCCTGGCAGGGACAATATGCTTATTCTTTACCAACTAAATTTTAATTAGTAAACAGGGCACGGGAAGAATCCACCTTTGCAGAACAAAAAGGGAAAGAAAAAGCATTTCGTACTTGAAAGAAATCGCTGATAAAGAGCAGAGACATCTTTCAGAGCTCTACATCCTTGTTCTGTTCATCTGAAAAACCACATCATCCCCAAACCCTTAAACCCAGGATGAATTTCACATTGTAAGAAATCACCGTGAAAGCAAACATCAAAAGGGGCTGGGGAGGAGGAAGCAGATCAGGTGGGAGAGCAGTGGCACGATGCCTTTTATCCACTGTTCATCCAGACCCATCCCGATGATTATCTGTGCCCAGAGCATGTTTGGGCTGCTTGGTACCCGGGGCTGGGACAGTTGAGGCTTTGGCTGAGCCAGGCTCCCACAGCTCCCAGGGGTGTTCAGTGTTTGCAGAGCAGCCGGGAAGAACCACACAGCTCCCGTCGTTCATGTTCTGTTTGCGCAGGGCGGATTTATTATCGCTAGGATCATCGTGGGCTCCCCTTTACACCACATAACTTGGCTTGGCTCATGATGTCCAGGTGAGCTTGCTGTCTCAGCAGCCTGGCTCCTTCCAGGCAGACATAAATTCTTAATCCTAGTGTTCCTGTCAGCAGTGGCACTTGTTGAGGCAGGATTTTCTGTGGCTTTGCATCTCAGGTCACTTTGTGCCAAAGTAGAAGCAAATCCTAAGTAAATCTTCTTTTGCTGGAGCACACACGATGTTCCCTGTCTGTCTGGAGTCTCACTCCAGGGACAGCTGGTCCCTTGGTGGGGTGGTACACGGACCTCTCACCTCATCCCAGCCCATGACTCTCACAAAACCAGCAGGGATTTTGCACGAGGTGCAGAAAGTCTCATGAGGGAAAAAGAACATGGAGATGACATGCTCGTATCAGGTTCATTTCCTTGGGAAAGCAGGCAAAACCCCCAGCATATCTGATTAAACCTGCCTGGCACAGGAAGAAGACAAGCCCAATCCAACCCACCCCATTTTTGTGACATTACCACATCCCACACAAACAAATCCAGACCATGCATGGGAAGCAAGCCCATGGTCAGGGACACTTCACCAAACCTCCCTGAGCATCCAACTCCTTGAGTTTAACCTCTGCAGTTGCCTATTGTGTCAGTAATGCTCCAACTGGGTCTTGGAAATACCACCACACTCCTTGGGTTCTCAAACAGGTTTGATTTGACACCAAATTCCAGCTGAGCCAAGGTCCTGCGATTTCATAGTCTGTGCATGTCTGGTTGTAAACAGCTACTACCTTAAAAAAACCCCCAAACAATCCAATTTTAATCAATAATTCAATTTTAAAAAGAAACTCCCAGGCAGTGAATAAATAAGCCAACTGCAGACCCTTTTTTCCAGGTTGTCAGCATTTTTAAGCTATTTTACTAATTGGTTGTACCAAAACTCCCCACGATTTGTTTACCACAGAAATGCAGCCCCTCTGCAGTGCAAAGCTGTGGCAAAGGGAAAGAAAAATCTATGTTTCCAGAAATCACGGGATGAGTTTCATGTAGGAAAAATCTTAATAAGCAATGTGGAATTCAGGTTGGACACTGGGGCTTTTATCAAATGCCAAGTGACCCTTAATGACTACAGGCAGGTGAGCTGGCCCTGTTTTTATGTCAGCTGCCCACATCCAAGACAGAGGACACAAAGTGTGATACCTTGCAGGTCCTCCCTCTGCTACTCTGATGTGGGATGGGAACCAGTGCCCAGCCAGGCTCCAGGTACAGCTCCTAAACCAAAACCATTTAGATTTTATTTCCATATTTTAATGCCCATTCTGGAACAGATATTTCATTTTTCACCATAGATCACAAACCAACAACAGATTTCATTAAGAGGAGAAAGAGAACTGAGAAAACAACCGTGGTATTTCTTTAAGTGAGTTTTCAGTTGCTCCCTTAGAAGTTAAAAAATAAACAAATATGGCAAAGCTTTCCCACTGGAGTCTCCATGAGCACTTGCACAGCATGAAACCCTGCCCAGCCCAAATCAAGCGAAGGAGTCAAAGTTTGTGTGGCACATGTAAGTACAGGTAAGCTTTGGGACACAAATGCACAAACCAGTGCAGAAATAACCCAAAAATAAACCAGCAAAATCCACCCAGAGCATGAGAAGGACCCAGTGTTCGGTTCAATCCCAACTGGAAGGATAAAAAGGAGGAATCCATCACCTCACGGATTTTCAGACCATGGTCACAACTCACATCCAACATTTACTGGTGCAGCCAGGCATTTTTGAGAAGCAGCTCGAGACATCTGGAAGGAGAAGGACTCGTTCTCCTCCCGCTGCCACCGCAGACAGTGCCGAGGCCACGCAGCCCAAGTCCATTCTGCTCCTCAGTGGAATAACAGATGGTTTTGCCACCTACCACTACTCACTGCCTCGTCAAAGCCTCGCGTGTCGTGTGTGGTCCAGAGATGGGTCGTGCAACCAGCCAGAGCCCTCAGCTCCATTTCCAGTTCACATCACTCTAATAGGCCCTCAGCTGGCCCAAGAAATTCCCAAACATCTCTTTCTGCAAACAAGGAGTTGGGTTTCTTTTGTCTTGCAATCAGGGGAGACAAATTCTCCCCTTAACCACAGTTTAATTTATTCCTTTTGGTTGTTATTGCCTCCACCTAGTGCAGCTGTCTAGACTGGAGTAGTGGTGGTTTGCTTTCTTTTTTTCCTCTTTAGTTGGGGATTTTTGGAAGCTGCCTTTGCTTCTTTCCGAAACAAGTTTATTTTTAGTGTCACTTTTTCCATTGGCAAGATGCTATGGCTGAGGAAGCTGCTCTCAGAGGAACTGAGTTGCCTTCAGCATGAAAAATAAAAAAGCCTGCCTGGTTGGAGGGCAGGAGCAAGAGGAAGCAGCCGAGGTGGCACAGAGATGGTCCAAGGGGAGAGAGTCCTGTGCATGTCAAAGGGAAGAGCACACATGTCCCCTTCAAACCAAAACTGCTTAACCAAGGAGGGTTATGGCACCTTCTGACATCCTCTTGGACTGATCTCCTCCTCAGATGGAGCTCCATGTGGGAGGATGCCAACAGGACCTGCACCTGCCCAAGCCATGGTACTCTCAACTCTTCTGTTGTTTTCCAAGAACAAGTAAACATTCCTCAATGAGCCACCCGAGAGCTTTAAATCATGGATAACCTTTCCACAGGAATCTTCCACCAGCACTAAACAGTTTCCAGGTGATTTCTCAGGAAAGGGGATCACAGGGGTTTTTTGGTTTTGCTTGACTGTTTACTACCCTACAGCCTCCTGGCTGCCTTCTCGCCATGCTGACCTTGCTTGCTCCTGCTTTTTCAGATCTGTATTTGTTCCACTTTTCCTCAGAAATACGGACTCCTCTGATTTTCCCCCGATTTTGCTGGTATGTGTTTTCAGAAAGCTGGGAAAGGGATGGCAGTGTTCAGCCCTGAGTTCCCTCCTCACCTGCAGAGTTTAATCCCACTGCAGTGATCATCTCCTTAATTACCACTAGTTTACTACCTTGCAAAAAGGAAGGGTGTAAAAATCCAACTTTTTTTTTTTTTGTTTGGTAAAGGAAGACGTGGACTTGAAATAATTGGATAAAAGTAAGACTGGACTCTTATTTTTCCAGTGCCAATTTTCAGCATTCACAGTGCCCAGACCAAAGACTTCCTGACACCAGCCTGGCTTCACTGAGCTCAACACATCCCAAATGCAGCGATACCAAGAGACCAGAAGGAATGAAAGTAATATATTTTAAGACAAACCCTGCGGGCTTTTAGGGTGGGAGTGAAGAGATGGGGGAGGGCATTAAAACACACACAAAAACCCCTAGAACTAAGCAAGCGAGACCATTCCAGTTGAGCTGTTTCAGCCATTGTCTTACAACAACTTTAAACCCAATTGCTTCTTTTTAATGAGGTATTTTCTCCCTCTTAACCACCCAAATCTAATCCATGATGTTAGTCCAACTCAGAGAACTTAAAATCAGAACATTGGGGCCTTTCTTAATCCTCTTAACTTGCCAAAGGTTTTCTGATCACACACCTCTTCCTTCCTACTTAGGACTGTTTTTTTTCCACCACCCTTTGTCTTCTGTTTACAGCTGTGAAAAATTAGAATCAGGCAGTAAAAGCTCTACATAACAAATGAGCATTTAGAGATGGCTTGCATGTTTCATTGAAGGAAACTAGGCATGTTTTCTTAATTATTTCATCAAATCATATCTTGCCTGGGCTCAGATACTCAGCATTTCTTGAAGGACATTCTTTAATCCACGGCCTTTTGTTCTAATGAATAATTATCTTCAGAAGATAAACCCTGGCTCATGCTGTGGTTACTCAGCACCTTTCACGTGACGTGGTAGGTCAATAAAGCTGGGACTGGATCTCATGTGGAACCTGGGAATCCTCTTCCTACACCTCTTCCAGGTCCTCCTGAATCCCAGTGTCTGAGGAGAGGATGCAGGACTTGACCAGTGCTGTGGTCTCATCATCCCAGGGTGATGTCAGGACTTCTCATACAAAGAAACTGGAAAAGGTCTGATCCAGCACTGATTGATTTCAGGGCTCATAACCAGAGTTGTATAAATACACCTGACATCTACCATCCCCTCAAACCTGGATCTTCCATGATCATAGCTAAACTGGCACAGGAGACTGGCACTACTGGGGATCTAAAGAACACCCTGCTATGAAGGCCAGGCAGCCACACTGGAGTGAAAATTGCACATCAAGAGGAATTTGTCATTTTTCATGAAGTTTTATGACCAGTGAGGGCAGCAGGTGTCCTCAGTGATTTTGCAAGCCTAGCCACTTCCAGATTTCCCTTCAAACCTGTGAAGTGCTAGAGCTGCTGGCTGAGCACTGGCTCCCGGGGTCATTCTTTGCTCTTGGACTGCACTGAACTTACCAGGCATGGTTGATCAACCTTTCCAATCACATCAGGAGCACATGGCAGGAGCTGCTCTCAAGATGAAGGGGCTGAGAAGGAGTTGGAAGGTGCTGAGCAATGCAAGAGCCATGAGTAATCAATTGTCCAAGGGACAGTCCCCAACACATCCCGGTCCAAATTAGGTTTCAAAACAAAACCAGTCAGAGACTTCCTTCCTGCCCCTTGCTGCATGTGAGAGAGATAGGTTTTACTGAGTGGGCCACTGAGTTGAGATCAACTACGAGCCAAGCAAAGGGCTTGAACCAGAACACGAGCTGGCACCTATCCAAAGTTCCTTTTGAGTTTGGTTAATATTCCCCACCCATCATTTTTCATGTGCATGTGCCACATCACTTCCTGGTTCTGATTTGCCTGCTATTTGCCCCACGGGTAGGGTGTTACCCATCGAGACTCAAAAACCAGCAAGTAACCCCTCCTCCCCCTCCTCATAAACCCCACACCCATCTCTGAGGGATCCAAGCATCCCTAGCAGGAAGGAGTCCAAGAATTCTTTATGCACATAAGAATGTCCCCTTGCCACATCATAATCCTGTTTGCTACCAGTGCCACACACTGATGGTCTAGGTCAAACTCCAGATGTTAATAAACCTCAGTAACAACTGCTTGTTGAAGAAAATGCAGATAATTGGTCTCATACCTGCTATTAGAAAACCCCCCCCCCAAAAATACATGACAAAAAAAAAAAGAGCAAAAAAAAAATGCATCTTGTTTGCTTTTAACATTCTTTTCTAAAAGCTAATTTTAGCTCTATGGCTGAAGCTTAAAGGCAGCTGCACATCTGGTGTGACCTGCCAACCTCCGAGGGTCCGGCCCATAGCGCTCCTGTCCTCCTTTGCTGAAAATAAAGCTTTGGGACACAAAACCACAAAACATAGAGGGTTAATTAATGGGGGATCCAAGATGTTTCCCTGTGCTCTCTCAGCTTTGGACAGGCTTGGATGTTGATGGCCTTGCTGTGGTCAGGTGCTGACTGTAAAACAACTCCTTCTGTTGCTGTTGCCTGGGTTGCTGGGTTATAAAAGCATTACTAACTTGGCTTGCTGTCACCATTTTTTTCAATGCCTTTGCTACTGCAGTGAGCTTCACAAATGTGCTGTACTTGGAAGAATCCATGAGCAATAGTCAGAAGATGTGGTCTGCGATGCTCACAGGGCTATCTGTAGGTGTGCTTCTGCTGCCTTTGAATCCCCATCATTACCATATATGCCCTGCAAAAATAGTTTCCAGGCAGATGTTTATATTTTGCCATTGGGTTGGCTGGGGTTCAGAGAGGACCAGATATGGTCAAATTGTGCTGCTAGTGCACATACTGCAAATCCCCAAAAGATAAGCGAGAGAGTCACAGGAATTACACACCAAGGAAGACTTTCCCAATTAATCAAGAATCAGAGTTGTGTGGACTAAACTCCACGCTGACCTGAGCAGCTGACATTATTGATCAGTGTTATTTCCCAGGGTATTCCAGTCCTTGCTTGCTTCCATCCACAAGTGCTTCATGTTATTGGTTTTCAGGAATGTGTTGTTTGTCAGAATTGCTGCTTCCTCACACACACTACATTAACACACACCATCAGTGTCCTGCTGGCTGCAGAAGACAGGTTGACTGTTTTTAAGTGGAAATCATTGCATTAAAATACCTGAAACACAGCATCCACTTCTCTCCAGCTCCTGATTTCCACAGTGTGCAGAACAATTCTGCCCAGGCAGTGTCTCCTGTGCAGTGGGAACTTGACCAGGCACTTGAAGGTGCAGTGAGCAGCATCACCAGCTTTGCCAATCTTTCACAGTGCATCCATACAGTGATCCAAAACTGCCACTAGCCTTTTTTGGAGATATTCTTTAAAGCCCTTCAGGATGGATCACGGGGCTCTGGAAAAAAGCTTCTGCAAGTTGGTTATCCGTGTCCCTCCAGGGAAGGCAGCGGAGACTAAATTTGTGAAGCTTCACACACACCCTGGCCTCTGAGCAACATTTCATCCAGGCTTTCTCTACCTGCCACCACCTCATTTGGTTTATATCCCTGCCTCCTCATGGATATGAATATATACACATCACATGGATATATACAATGAGCACTCAGTGGGTCAAGGCTGCCTTGCTTTGACACTTTTGGCTTATTTCCCCTACAACAGAAACCATCCATAGATGTCCACCTTGTGCCCTTCAATCCATCCTGATAAACTTTCCCATTACATGCTGGTTTTAACAGACAAAGCTATGAGCAGTATTTATGTACAGGGAGGAAATTTATAAAACGTTAAAAACTTTACAAGGAGAGCACATCTTTCCAAAACAAATCAGGAGCACAGACTGAGTTGTGCCAGAATCTGTTTGCTTCATGCAAGAAACGTGGTCTCTACAGGGCTTTGGTTTGGTGAGAAAGGAACAACTTGGAGATGAGGATGGTGCTCCTCCCCTGCGCACACACTTTGGGCATCAGGACTTCCTATACTTCGTATTTTAATATAGTGTGTGTACATGGCCTGTTTAGGTGAAACAGTCTCACCCTAAAGAGGGCAGTGACATGCTGGAACAGGCAATAACTCCATTTAGAAGGAGAAAGGAGGCAGCTGGAGAAGAGGGGAGCGGATGTGTGAAACCCCGAATCTGGCGGTTGTTACCCCAGCATTCTTCAGGAATTACCGTGGTCTGTATAATGTGGGTAGTTTGGAGCAGTTATGCAGTAAATATTTTTCCCCAAGCACTTTTCATGCTCGAGTTTTAGCTTTTCAGAGGGATTTTTTTATTTAAAAAAAAATTTTTTTTTTTTTGAAGGAAGATCAACGACTTAATGAAAAAAGTCTGAGATGCAAGAGCGAGGCTATCGCTTCAAGAGTGCTTCCAGATTTACATAAATAACATTCCTGCTGCATAAACATCTTGGCAAAGGCAGAGCATCTAACCCCCCTCCTACTCTATTGGCCTCCACTAAATTCTGCAGAATATTAAAACCCCTTGATGGTAACGTGTTCTCGGCCAGAAACAAATCATTAGTTTGGATGAGGGCATCAAACTGCATCTGCTCTGTTCCCTGAAGTTCCAAGTGCAAGAGATTTAGGAGGGAGGGGAGAGGATTTCTTTGATAGAAGGATTTAGAAAAAGGGCAATTGATAGAACTTTTAAGCAGATACAGAGATGAGGGGACGCGTCTCTCCCAGAGACACATGGGAATGGTCTGCTGTAATTAAACGTGGAGATGGGCTCAAGCTGTGCACTTTGGAGGTGGATTTGAACGCTCAGGAGCTTTTGTTCTGCCCACTACACATGGCTGAGATGGTCCATTCATCAACTTTATCAAGAGTCAGGAAGGGGTAAATCCAGGCTCATCTCTAAGTGAAAAGAAGGGGGAAGAAATGGAAGAGGGGAGCTGTGAAATACTGCAGGGGACTGACTCTACCTGGCTGGCAGAGAACTGCAGTGAAGGAGAGTACCACCATGCTGCAGGGCCATTCCAGCCCTTGACATGGGGCTCTCATGGGCCTGGATGTCGCCCTCATTGCCAAAACTCCCTGGAGAAGGAAGAAAGGAGGGATGGTACAGATAAAGCCAGTTTTAAATTCACCTTTGGGTTTTCTTACACAGAATGAATTATTTTGGCATCAGTTCTACTCTTTCAAGAAAGCAGCACATTGTCAAAGCTACTCAAAGCAGCTCCTACCCACTAGGGCAGCAAGCGATTGATCCCACCAGAGGAACTATCTTTTACCAGCAACATCAATGAAAATTAGGGACAGTTGAAGGTCTTTTTTTTTTTCAATCCGGTCTGTCTCTCGTGCTTCCTCCCTGCAGAAAGAACCAGCTTTCTGCCTCCTCAGAGGTTCTTCTTTAAGCCCACAAGAACATCCTGCGTGGATCTGCAGGGACAAATGAGTTCTTGGAACACACTGGTCTTAATCAAACCTAATCTCTCATGACAGGACAGAGCAGCCTGGACATCGATTAGATTTAGCACAGCTACTCCAAGCAGTGCTGTTATGTCAAAATTATGCAACCTAGGCTTTGATAGGCTTTGGGGATTTTCTCAATGGTTCCTTATGAGCCCATCGGTGCCCCTCACATTTCAGTGACCACAATATGAACATTAAATGTATTTCCTTTCCCACAGCTGGATGTTGTCCCATCTGTTCTGAGACAGCCAAAGTGTCAAGTAAGCCAGGCAAGGCAGACAATTTTTCATGCAAATCTGTTGACTTTAGGATTTTTAAATATATGTCTTTTTAACAACCCACAGATTATCTCACAAAAAAAAAAGGTCATTTGCAAGAGTTCCTCCAGCAGTCCTTGGCATTGTTAGCCAACATTGCAATGCACATATATTATCTTCAGAAGAAAACCTGGCAAAAGGACAGAGAGAAATGCCATGCATAGTCACTCTAATGGCTTAGCCTGACATGTTGTCTCTGACAGTGCTTGGCCTGGATGCTCCAGAGGGATGCACAGAACCCTCTAAACAACTGCACCCTCCAACCACTCTCCAGCTGTGCAGCACAGGTGGAACAGAGAAAAAACAGATTTAAAGTATTGCAGCAGCCCCAGACAGAGGAATCAGGATCTTGGCCTCTTTCCCTGGCACCTTCAGCATCCCTGTGCCCCTTGTACCAAGGTAGGCAAACCCAGACACTTCCTCCAACAGAGCTGCATAGCCAGGAAGCAGCAGCCGTACCCAGAGAGTCAGGTCTCAAAAAGATTTGCAGGAAGTCAAGGAAATAATCTGTTAAATCAAGCTCTGTCACTGAGGTGGCCAGCTCAGTATAAGAACAGAGTTTACAACTAATTTAATTCCAAAATCAGCCAATGTCTCAATGCAGGAGCAGCCCCTGCTCAGCACACACTGACTCACGTGCTCCTCTGAGCTCCTGGAGCAAGGCAAGGATGTGACCAAATGAAGTGACTTGTGCCTATGAGACACCACAGCAGTGGCACAGGAGAGCCTTTCTCACCTCTTGGTTTTCAAACCAGATTTAAACCCCTTTTGCTTTTTAATGAGATGCTTCACAATAAAACAGACTGGAGGAAAAGCAGCTGGCAAATCACCCTGTGATGAAAGCCAAGGATGTTAATTGCCTTCCTGCCGTACTTCACGTGACAAATTTGCCATCAGACCCCCCTGGCAGGAGAGGATAGTACCCAGAGAAGGTTGTTCACAGTAGCTTCCAGCATCTGGATTTCATGCCCTTTTCCCAGAAAAGCCTGCTTTGGTGGGCACCCAGAGCATACCTGGAGTCTGGGGAAGGACCAAACTGAGAAGCAACAGGAGAAACCAAACCTACCCCAGACCTACATATACCTCTCATTCTTTTAAAGCTTAGGTGGATATTTGACTTACCCGGGTGCAGGTCATTCTTCCATATTTAAGTTCTGATTTATCAGGGTCCAGAATAACACTGGGAAGCTCACACAGCCAGGACAGCAGGGCACCACTGGAATAACAGGAGGAAAAGGGAACTTGCTGCACTGAAGACCTCTAACTCTTCTAGTAGCTTCTGCTGGGGCACCTCTGCAATCACAGAGAAGGTGCCTGCCATTCTAGCACCAAAATCACCATGGAAGGGGCAGTCATGGGCTCTATGTGGAGCAACCCAGCATCACGTAGACCCCAAGGCTCTGTCTTAAAAAGCAGACCATTCCTCTTTCCCTAACACACATTTTACCTGGGAATGGAGGAACCACAGGTCTCTGGATAACTTGGGAACTTTGCTACTTCCTCCAATTCCCTCCCTTAAAAAAAAAAATTAAAAATCCATCTTGTTTTCTGAAACTCTGCTTTAAAGAGCTGAGTTCCTAAACCCAGAGTGTGTGATGCAGAACAGCTGACTTTATGTAAGGCTTGTGATTAGAAACAGCCCATTGCTGAGCTGGGATTTCATGAGATGCACCTCGTTCGGAGCCCAGGCAGACGCATCATGAGCGTAGGTCCATCCACACAGCCTGGCTAAGAGTGAGGATTTTGCTGCCTTTCAGTGCCTGGGGCAGATCCTGACTCAGAGATTGCTCCATGTTATTTTCCATGGGAGGAGGCAGGAGTTATTTAGCAGAGGGTCTGAACAGATGAGATGCCAGCTTCTTGCTGGTAAATACCACTTCCAACCTCACTCGCAGGCTCCAACAGATGTTTCTGCTTTTCAGAGTAATGGAAATTTTATGGACCATTTTCTCCTCATTCTCCTGTTCCCTGGGATGGAGCAGCAGATCCAAAATGCCCTGGGAAATGCAGAGGTCTCCTCCTGAAACTCACTTCAGAGCAGTCTCCAGCAGATCAGAGAGTCAGAGTCAAGCCACTCACTTATGGGGTGGGTTCCTCTGGAGAACCAGACACCATCTGTCACCAGGCAGCTGCACAAAGGCTCCACTGTCCAACAGCTTTCACTATTGAAGCTCAAAATCCTCCTGAAGGATGAGCTGCTGGCTTCCACGCTGGGTAGAGAGCCCATGGGTATGCACAAAAGTGGGTTAAAAAGGTTTAGGAACCATGGCATTATTTTTATGCCCTTGTGTTGGTCATCACTCGTTACAGCTGGAGAAACTGAGGCAGGTGAAGTCATTCACTGAATCAGAGCAGAGCTGGGACTGAATCCACATGTAAAAGGTACCAGTGTGCTCATCACAAGACAGCACTTCCCCAAGACACAGAGTGATGGAACAGAGAGAGGGAAAACCTTTGCCAATGCAGGTAAAGTGTGGGATAAAAGGGTCTGATGTGCATCCTGAGGATCCACATTTTCCCTTGCCTCCCTCTCACGTCCCTGGGCTCAGCCAACTGTGTGAGAACCCCAGCATTCCCCCAGAGTGCTCAAATAAACCCTGTGTGTTGCAATGCTCCTTAAGCAAGAACCAAAAAAGAAACTTGGGGAATCCCATTGACTCACAGCTGTATTAATTATAATTTCTTTAAGGGCCCAGGACTTGGTGAATGAGAATATTATCCCATGGGGATTGAGAACACAATGGAAACAGGAAACTTTTAAAAAGCATTTCTATGGAGATATTATCTCAGTGCTGTAGGACACAGGATTTACTTAATTGCAGCCAAGGAAGTTTTAGATTACGCTCTGCAATGTCTGCACGAACGTCTCAGCTATCACAGGGAAGGCTCCTTACATGGCTATTTCCTTTAAGATATGTGCCTTACCCTGAACATGTTCACTGGAGGGGATTTGGTGATAATGCAAGAGGGTTCGGAGCACTTCAAAGCCTTAAATGAGATTCAGGGCATCACAGCTCATGATAAAGAATATGAAATTGCTTTTCTAGCAGATGACATCCTGCTTTCTCTCAGTGAAACACAAGCCTCTATTCAATGCCTTGGAGAAGTCTGAGAGGTTAACAATCCTGTTTCGGGTTCTTTTTGTGTGCATAAATATGACCAAGACAGAGGCAATGCCTCCAGGCACCTCCCCAGCAAAATCCCTCTTAATTTTCCATGCCAATAGTCCCTAGAAGGATTCAAATCCATAAGAAGCCAAATCTCTCTTCACTTAAATAAACTTATAACAGTAAGTCTCCAACCCTTTTATGTGACACACATCATGATTTTCAAAGATGGTCTAACTCCTCATTATCTATGCTTAATTAGGTCCACTTACTGAAAATGGCCATCCTCTTGAGCACTTCATTTTCTGCAGGGTCCCTCAGTACTTGAGCCTTTAACAGCACTTGAACCTAATCCCACATCCCATTCCTCAAAAAAAAAAAAAAACCAAACCCAAAAAAACCCAAACAAACCACCCACCAAAAAAAAAAGAAAAAAAAAATCCTCAAAAAGCCAAATCGTAAAAGAGGAGAAAACTAAGTAAAATAGTCATCATTTTTATACAGCTCTGGGTGGGACCAATTCTACCCTAAGCAGCACATAAGAATCCAAGTTCCTCATACTGCAGGAATGATGGAAACTGATTCACTGCAGGCTGGTGTCCTGTGTCCTCAGTTTTTGCTCCTTACACTTCATATTCCTGCTCCTGTTGCCCCTGGTGTTTTCAGACCTCGTGGCTGGGTCACTGCAGTTTCCTGAGGGTTGTGTGTGAACCATCCCCAGCATTCTCAAGCTGATAGGCATGTGAAGATCCAGGCACCAGTCTGGGATAACTCAAGCTCCTCCAACTTTGTCTGTGATAGAAACACCACATTTGAATCCCCTTTGTTCACTCAGTTGCCAGTTCTACTGAAATCTGCTGAGGATCCAGATTGGAACCAAACCCTCCTCACATTGTTGAAATTGGTTTGGTGGGTCCAAATATCTTGAGAGAATTAATGGATAGAAACAAACCCATTTGAAGCTGGGTTTATTTTCAGGGAAAACTCAGATCATCTCCTCAGTCCTGCACTGGAACAGCCCCGTGCTGTTTTCTGCTCCAGCCCAATTTCTTGTTGCCACCATGTGGCCCCAGGGACATCAGATCAACAGGGTCATTCTGCAGGTGTCCTGGCAAACAGACAATACAGAATAAATAACCAGCTCTCTCCATGCCAGGGGCTTCTCCAGCAGACCAGGGAGACACCATCACCTCCAGCAAAGCTGTGCTAGAAGGTGTTCGAAGGAACCAGCAAAACCCTGCATTAACCTCCCACAGTGGAAGACCTGATCCTAACACTGGAAGATTCCAACTTCAGCCTCCAGAGACAAGATACCTTGTTAATGAAACAACGCTAAATTAAGCAACCCAGCTTCCTTGGATTTCTTTTAATTTAGGAAGGATGCCAGGTAATCCAAACAGCAGTGAGATGTTGGGTTCAATAGCCTGAACCCTGTGCACACTGAGCTGTGTAGTACAACATTCCAGGTACATTCCATATACAATGGGCATAAGCTCCCAAAATCTCCAAGGCAATCATTCCACACCTCTAGACAAAACAGTTTAGAATTCAAAACTCAAAAGAAAAAAACAAAACCAAAATCTTAATGGTACAAGAGAGAGTGAAGAGGTGCTTGTGTTTGCTTTGTTTTGGAGCAGAAAGCAGAGCACTTGTATGCAGTGAGTGCTCCTGGATCCATTATATCATCTGTTCCACCAGATTTCCCTGCAAATGTTCCTCTTCTTTCCCAGGAACAATAAAACCCATGAGCTGCAGGCCAAGTGGCGAGTGTCCCGTGACCTGCTCCAGCTACTAAGTTTGAAGCTACTGAGAGGTTTCGACAGCTACTGTGAAATGATGCAACCAATTAATTCCATGTGCTGGCTTTCAAGGTATCAAAAGAAGAACTGTCTTTCAAGTAACACCAGAAGAGTAAATAATGATTAATTTTTAATCCTCACTCATTCTTTCCTGATGCTAGAATAACAAGATGAGGTGTTTGTGCAGCTTCTTCTGTGCCTTTGAATGTACCCTGATACTACAGTGAGGCCTTGATTGTCCCACAGATATCTCAAAGTCTGGCCAGGGTTATCTACCAGTAGTTGCCCAAAAAGACTCTTCCAAGGAGCCTGAGCTCTGAGCTTCCTTTCAAAATGTGGCACCACCAGACCCCAGCACTGGTGGTTCTTCTACTAAACAGCCCCTTAAATAAATCTCTGAACAGCCAGAAAAGAGTATAATTGTTTTTCTATGACACAGCCCAGAGCCTGAGGGGTGCTGAAGGTCACTTCCATCAGCATTACAGCTGGAGCCCCTTGATCATTTTAAGCCTGTCCAAATGCTGCCTCCTGTCACCTCCTGGCCTCACGTCCTCCCTCACAAAACACCACCTGAGGGACTGAAGTCAGCATCTGTTTTTCGCAAACTCAACCTTCTGCAAAGTTATGCAAACAAGAAAATACTTTGAAGGGGGATGTAACAAACAAGTTCATTTTTCCAAGCCTCAAAATAAACAAAAATCTGCCTCTTTTTTTTCATGTTCCAAACCAAGATTCAAAGAGATCCTCTTTCATCCATCATCCAGTTAATCCATCCTTGTTGCTAATGTTAGGAGATATGTCCTATGGGAAAGGCTGCCCTCAGCCAGCACATGCAGCTTTTTAAGAATATTGTGCTTTTTAAAATTATTTTTTAAACTAAATCAGAGATTCCTGAGGATTTCTATAGTGACCTAAGTAGCTTTGCTGCTCTGGCTCATGGTTGCACGGCTTCCATCAACATTCCCAGTGGCTTTAGACCAGAAAGAAGACACAAAGCTATTCCCCTTCTCTGCTGAACATTGCCCAAAACTTACCTGCTTAGTTAACCAATTCTGACAATTTCAGTGGATAAAAATCCTTTTCAGTTTCTGCACCGACATAAGTCTACTCTTGAAACCAAAAGACTTTCTAGAAAACTAATCACTGAAATATCTCAACACTTGAGCCCACAACACCATATCTATTATAAATATAACCACCATTTAGAGCTACAGTCAGAAATGGCAACAAAAATGTATCACAGTAGTTGTTCATCTGCAAATCATATGTATTTTTCCAAAATAAACGAAGCGTACTCTGCTCTCTCTCCCTTCCAGCCCCCCTGCCACAACCCCCACAACCAACCTCAAGCAGAACAAGCCATAATGCAGAACAAAAACAAAATAAAATTGAAACCTGATAAGCCCACATTCTCAGGGAGAAGCCATGTGTGAGATATTTTTGCTTAATTATTTCAAGCAATGTATGGCCCCTTGGCTGTCACCAAGGTTGGCCTGTCAGGGTAACATCATGAGGAACTATTGTGCAGAGAATCACTAGATAGTTCAAATCTTTGAGACCCTGCTAATCAGCTCACGTTTCATATTCTCTTAGCAACTTTTACACTGAAATAGAGCCCTTACTGCTTTGTATCAAGCCTTTTTTCTCCTCTTCTCGGTCTTAGAAGTTTGGGAGCAGAGATGTGACCCCTTGCCAGTTTGCATGCACAGACATTGCCGTTGCCACTGGTTCAAAAGCAGGTTTTCAGCCTCACCAGACCCACAGAAAATGCAGTGTAAAGTCAGATTGCAGATAGTGACTGTTGATTATAGCTAAAGAAATAACTCAGCAGGAGGGCATTCCATTGCCCGGGCTCCAGCTGGTCACACCTCAGTGCCTCCTGGATCTGGCTGAGAAGACAGGTGCTTTCAGCCCTAAATTATACAGGATATTGAAAAAGCACCCACTGATGATACTAGAAAGGGAGCTGTTTGCTTTCCAAATAGTCTCCCTTTGAGCTGAGCTGGGGTTTAATATCTGGAGGGAATAATGACATGGTTTTTCCTGTTACACAGTGGAGTACATAATACACATTGTGTAAGGAACCTGCTGGATGATGTAACTTTTCTTCCATGAGAGCTCCAGCACTGGAGAAGTCAAAGGAAAGTCTAGCTCAAACATGCCAGAACACCTTGCTGGCTAAAGTTTCCAAATAACTTAATAAGTGCATTAGCAATAACAAAAAAATCCTAACCCCAAGACAGAGCTCATTAATGAGCTTTAATATTTTTTAATTAAATAAATGAGAAAGGTAAGGATAGGGTTGGTGTCCTGAGTGCTGCAATACAGGGACAAATCACTTTATAGAAAATAAAGAGAGGCTGCACAGGGTCACAGAAATCCCACAAGTGAGAACTGAGGAACTTCAGGTGAGCACGGAAATCTGGAAGTGCTTTTAGATGGAGAAACAGTACAGCAGAATGAAGCTAAAGATGGCACAAACACCCATCCTAAGGGAAGAGAAAGCCAGAGCAGCGCTCCCTTCAAGGGCTTATTTCAGAGAGTCCCTTTTGGGGAGGAAAGTGCTGGCAAAGGGAAGCAGGGACTCTGCAGTGTTTACAAACACCATGTGAAGAGGTAGAGCTTGTAATGGGAGCAGAGCAGAACATCCCCTGCAGAAAGGGAGAGGGTGGGAAATGAAGAAATTTGGTAATTTAACTTCCTGGAATAATGCTTTTTAAATCTCTTAACAAGGCATAGATCATGACTTGTAGAATGTGAAAATAATACCTCTGACAGTAAAGGGAATATGAACATCAGACTCATTGCTCCTATGAGCAATGGCAGTGACACAGCAGCTGCCCGGGGAGCTGCACACACTTGAAAACAAAGCCAAACACAGCTGCCCTGGGTAAAAACTGCATCCTGTGTTGTATTTTCAAACCAAACATTTAAAGAGGCTGCTGGTTTGGGAACTATTTAGTTTCCTTTACAACACAGTAGCAATACTGGCATTCCCAACTGATAGAAACAAGAAATTACAATCACAGAATGGTTTCGGTTGGAAGAGACTTTAAAGATCATCTCATTCCACCTCCTGCCATGGACAGGGACACCTTCCACTATCCCAGGTTACTCCAAGCCCCGTCCAACCTGGACTTGGACCCTTCCAGAGGTGGGGCAGCCACAACTTCTCTGGGCAACCTAAAATTAAAGATAATAGATGGATCTTACAGTTAACCAAAGAACGGAAGCATGTCTCAGGTAACAAGGCTAAAGCTTAGCAGCAAGAGTAACCAAATCCAAGGTTAAGCAGCTGATTCAGCTCTGCCTGTGTCAGAGCAACCCTCCTGCAGCCACAGGCAAGACCCCACGAGCTCATGTGTAAAGGGAATATCCCTCATTATTTTCCAGCTACTGAAAAATTCAAGATGTGCAATACCCAGTCTGTTTCCTTTCCAATACAAATTCTAAAATTCTTCCGTATTGAAGCTTCCAGCTGCTGGTCTTATTCTTCCTACTAGGAGCTGGAATAGGGGTATGATGATTGCTTTTTTTTGGAGACTTTATCCCTCAAGTTGTAGCTTTTGAACTACTTAAATTCCACAAATATTCGCATTAAAATGTTTATCCAAGACAAAGATTAATCAGTTGTTTTTTCACTTTGTTTTTAGGGCTCCTCTTACATAGACTCTTGTCTACTACTGCTTTATCAGCTCAAGTGGCCATCCAGAGGGGACTGGACATCCAGGCACTTACATTCCAAGCTTCACTCCTTGTTACATGTACATGTCCTTTTCTTGTTTATATCTCAAAAGATTAATTTCTACTCCAACATACATTTAGTTTGTTTATGGGAAGCTGCTTCTGCCTGCATGAACTTCTTTGCAGAAATTTAGAAGAGGTCCTGCCCTGCTGTAGCTGCTGGACTGTGAGGGGTTTCAGATGAAATGACCAAAACCCATGAAACTTTAACTGAGTCAAACTAAAATACCCCACTGGAACAGCAGCAATAGTGTTTGAAGGAGCAGATGCAGCCCCTGGAGTACAGAAAATACCTTACCCTTGCAACTTTAGTGGCTGACTGTATCTGATGTGAAAAACTAAAAAATCACAGAGTCAGGTATGTTTGTCACCAAATTGTCCTGTTTCTGCCCCTTCCTCTGAGAACTGAGCCACTCGTTTCTGGGTGAAAACACCTCCTTTATCCCTGACTCCCTCCTTCATCTGCTTGTTCAGAGACTGAAATCTCTGCTCCACTCTGATTGCTTCTAATTTGTCAGCCCATTCCTTTAGAATTGAAGCATCCATACCAAATTGTGAGGAAAGCTCAATTCTTGGCATTTTTCATCCTCAGTCAGGGAGGATGAGACGCTGTGGATGGTCCATATTCATAATTGGCTCATAAAAGTGAATACAAAAGGAATTATTTTACCAACAGTGCAAAATCCTTCAGGGTATTCAAAACTGGAACTGTGGAGTGTTGCAAGAACAGGCTGCCAGGGCTGTGGTGGAGTCCTGATCCCTGGAGGGCTTTAAATGCTGTGTAGATGTGGCACTTGGGGACATGGGTTAGTGGTGGCCTTGGCAGCGCTGGGTCAGTGGGTGAACTTGATGATCTTAAAGGCTTTTTCCAATCTAAATTCTCATGTGATTCTATGAAAATGATACTGTGAATTTCATCTGCCTTTGAACCACGATGGTAACACAAAGTAACTCACACGAAATCCACAGCTCACCCATGTTCTGAACGTGGCATCCAGCTCTTGGATTGCCCTTCCCTACATCTCAGGAGTTTGTAATAAAACCAGAAGTGTGATAAAAACAGGCTGTATACAAAGAAAAGTGTACATGAATGACAACTGGAGGTAAAGCATGAAGATGAATTGAATGGAAAAGCTGAAGAGACAATTCACTCCTTTCTCATTACATCAACAAATTAGGGGAAAGCTAATGAAATAATCAGTCAGAAAAGGAAAGTGTGTTTCCTGCACAACAGTAATTTCATTGTGAAACTCATTGTCTGGGATGTTTCAGATGCCAGATTATGAGGGATTTAGAAAGAGCAGAGGAAGCAATGGCAGATGCTGCAGTGAGGGCTGTGGGATGGAGACGCAACCATCAGCAGCAGCCACCAGGAGGGAACAGATATGCTGATGCATGTCCTCATCTTAAAGTCCTCTAAGCAGCTACTGTCAAAGTGAGATGGGTCTATTATGAGTGAAAAAGATAAGGAAGAGAACAGCATGTCCATGTTCCCTGTGCTTGATCCCAGCCCACTGCAGATGATGCTTGGGACTCCCACAACCACCTCCCTCCTCCCTTCCCTTCCAATGAGAAAACACGCAAGCTATTGTTGATTTTTTCAGGTTCTAGGGAGATGCAGGCTCTGTGTTGCCCTGATCAGCACAAAATGCTTTGCTGCCTCTTCTAGACCTGCTTTTGTTTATTAACCAATTTACAAGACCAAGGAGCAAGTTTATTAACCAAAAAGCATGACAGAGCTTTTTCACTGGTATTTTGCTACTTGCATGCATTTGCCCTGTCTGAAATCTGCATAGACTAACCCACTCAACTAATTTTCTTTCATTCTTTTCAAAAATGTGTGAGAATTCAAAACAACTCTATTTTAAAAACTATTAGCCCCATAATCAGGTGGTCTGGTTCTTGGCTTTCTACTTAACAGTAGTTCAGAGAGCAACATCGACATTTCCAAAAGTGTTCTCCTGGAATTTAAGTGCCACATACAGAACTCCACATATTTATACATTCAGTGTATGATTCCAGGTCTTGTTTCCTACCTGCTACTTTTTCTAGGGCAATTGGAGCATTATTTACCTCGACTTTCTTCAAGGCTTTGGCCACAGCTCTTTATTCCTTCTCAGAGTGCTGCTCTGCTCCACCTCCATTCCTGCCTCCACCTTGTGCAACAAGAACATCACGTCATTTAATATTTCTGGATTCAAGCAAAGGAAAACCACATTTCCTAAGATCCCACATGACAACACAGCTAATTTAGTGATAATGAAGATGACGCATAGGAGGTTGGAGGGGGCCAGGAGGTTCCATCTGCCAGGCAACTGCTCAAACAGACAAAGAGCTGCTGGTTCAAAATGAAGCTTTGAAAACTTGAGAAGAACCCACTTTCTTCATACCTGCAGAACTCAGATAACTCCATAAAAAATCAGATGCAGAAAGTGTTGCACATAGCTGCCATCCTCAGCCAAGCTGGGATCCCATTACCAATTACCCCACTGGGATTCTCCTGTGGGCAGTTCCCCATCGTTTGGGACTGATTTCCTTTGACATTTAGAAGACACTCAATATGGATCAGGGGACTTTACTTTCACAAAGGTATTCATTTCCCAAAAACCAGAATATGGCTTGTACTCAGTCCCAACCATCTCTCTGCCCTCCCTGACCCCCATCCACCCACACTCCATGTCTCCTCCTAGGAGACAGCCTGTAAACACCAAGTTGAAACAGTCAATAAATATCAAGATAATTAGACACTCAACGATCAAGATAATTAGACACTGTTGACCAACTGATCTTACAAGAATGAGAAAGGACAAGCTCACATCTGCCAGACATGCTGAGCACAGACTGCTGTGAGGGTGACACGCATCACAGGGTGGGTGGGAGCACTTTTTGTCTTTTAAAGAGCCTCCTAAGCACAATTACCTGTGAGCAGCCCAGACAGGCAGGTCCTATCTTAACATACCAGCGCCTAGATTTCAGCAGCTGGATGAGGCATGTATGGCCCTGGTTTATATTTATGGTTCTGAGGGTTTTGATGGAAAGTTGTTGGATGTGTTACACAGGTTTATTTATGTTGATGTTGTATGTTCTTTTTGTCTCTGTAATTAATTCTAAGTTTTTCTTGGTTTCTTTAGCAGAGGAACTCAAACCAGCTTGCCCTTCAGGGAGGACTTGGTTGAGCAAGAGTGATCCAGGAGTGTCTGCTCATGAGCATACTTATCTCAGTGCTGGAGCAGTTCCTCCATCCTCCCACCCCAGGTACCAAACCTTGTGCTGCATCTTCCTTATATCCATCACCAAGAAATGTACAAATTCCTCATCCAGATTTTGCTTCATTTCAAGTTTGGAATCAAAAAAACTGGCAAGTAAAATCCCTCTTGGTCTTGAGCTGTCTGCAATATCCAGCAAGTCTCTTTCTACCTTCCAGCATTGAGGCTGAGCCTGTGTCTAAGGACTCTGTCCTTGTGTTACAGCTGGACATAGACATTCAGACCCACAGAAAGTAACTGAAATTAATAACCAGAAAACATCTTCCCCAATATGTAGAATGCAGGAATCACCTTTCCCAAAATCTCAGCAATGCAGTTTTCTTCCAAGCTGTGGAAACTGTCTGCTGTTCCCTAATCTTTGCCTCCCTCAAGGGAGATATTTGGGTGTTTCAATACTTCCGATTCATGAGTCTTCCTATTGAGTGGAAAAAAAAAATCTTATTTAGAACTCTCCACTTGAGTGACAAAGGTTAAATGACTTAAATTTTTCTCAAGTCTTTGCCATCTCTCAGCCTCTCTCTCTCCTCGCCTGTGATTCTCACTGTGGCCTACAAAAGAGTTACCAGAAATCCTCATCTTGACTCATATCTTGCTGTTACTCATCCTTAATCACATTACACCTAGACTACTGAAATATCTGCTTAAAATATTCCAGGAACTCTCCAGCTCACTTAAGACTCAGGGTCTGGAATAATTTGGCCAGAAATGTCTAATTTTCCAGGAAACGGATGATGTCATCCCATTATCTGTCAGCTGCGCTGCACTGCCCATCATCCTGGCCTTCACAGCTCTCTGCTGATTTACTCTCCTCATCCACCCACTTCACTCCAACAGACGCAAGAAGTTACGACAGCTTGGATAAAATTCTGCCATTTTCAAGTATTTTGCTGAAGCCATCAAAATGTACCCCTGTAGGTTATCTTCACTTTCCTTGAAGCAGAGGAAGAGCGAGAAATTATCTCCTTTGGGACTCTGGAAAGGTTGTGGCCCCCCCAATCTGTTTGATTGATCGATGCATCCAAGAAGTTTGTGCCAAGAAGGGCTTTGCTAAGGTACAACTCACTTCTGAAAATCCAGTCGTGAGAAAGGCAAGGACATGGATCAGATCAGCGACAGCAGGAAGTGGGGTTCTAACTCCTTATCTCACAAGGTTATGTTTTTTTGAGAATAACTAACCAACTAGAGTTTATTCACACTGAATTCAGGACAACTAAACCACAGTATTACTCACAAGGAAGCCAGATGTTCTGGGCTTTCCTTACCTAGTAATAGCAGCTGCATCTGGATTCTTGCAAATACATAAAATGACAGGGAATAGTGGGGAAGCCTGGAAATTTTTTTTTAATTTGTAGGATTTTTTTCTTTACAGCAGTGTGCGTGTGTGGAGAGAAATAGATATCCTTTGATAAGGAGAAGAAAGCATGACATGCTCAGGCAACAGAAGAGATCCTGAACTGTGATTTTAGCAGAAATTAAATTAAAATACAGCAAAATATCACCAGAGAAGTAAGAATAAAAGGAAGCATCACAGGCAACCACATTGGGCCAGTGGGGCTGCTGCACCAACCTTACTACTGTCCTTGCAGAGAGCCTACACAGGACGGGAGGAAAATCTTGGGAAAGCCCTGAGGAAGGACCAGAATGGGATAATTCATTAAAAAAACATACACTGCAAGCACACAATAATCAAGTGTAGTGAATCCCATCAGTCACTGCTGCAGTCCCTGACAGCCAAGCACAGAGAGAACAAGCTCCAACACATATGGCAATGGGATTACCAGAGTGTTTCTTTAAAAATCCTGTTTAAAACAACTGCACAACAACTATCAACAAACAGAGCATCACCATACTTCTGACTACACCTAAGGCTCACATTAGGACAAGCTACTCAGCAGTTGTTCTTAAGGAGAGCTTGCTTAAATAATTCTTTCTAGGTGTATTGCAGCCCTAAGTGGTTTTATTTCACCCTTCTGGACCAAATTCCTTATTTATGCTCCTACTGTCCACAGCTTCTCTGGAAAGCTCCCCTGCCACTTGAAGCCAGCTGGTGTGTCTGTGAGCAAAACACAATGACTCCTATTCTGGATCCGCTTTTACAGTCCCACCCTGGAGGTCCTTCTCCTTTATCTCCAACTCTTCCTTACTTCTTTTCAACATCTGGGTAGCTCTCCTGAGGCTCCAGAAATAAGCACACGCTATACATCCTGTTCCTCCACCCCCCAAGACATATTGTAATGAATACAGAAAACACATGCTCCAGGATAATTTGTTATCTCATGCAGAGCCATTAGCATCAGCTTCCTTCCCTGGATGGAGTCAAGTCAAGCTCAGAGACAAGTTTTCCAGGTTGCACATGCCACATGTCTCCTTGTTCCTTCCTTCCCTCTCCTCCCATCAGGGACTATCCTTCCTGCTTATCGAGCCCACGGAAAAAGAGCCAGACTTAGGAGGTCTCCTGAGATACTGATCTGCCTGTCCTATAATGCAAAGCAGCTTATTAGAGTCATTGGAACAACTCAAAAGCTGTATAAAACCAACACAGATTTCACTGATTCCCAGCAGCACAACAGCACCTTGCAATTCCTGGTAATAAAAAGGTAATGGCACTGGTGGGACAGAGTTTGGAAGTCCTCCAGCTTGCCTCAGCTGAGGAACAGAGGGATTTCTCAGGGCTCTCATAGCTTACACCAGACACTGCAGACACGAGGGATGGGGGAGAAGGATGGAAATCACCTATTCTGCAATCCCTGGGGATAAATTTATGGTGAACCCAACAGACTCATACACTGTACACAACAAAATCGAGCTCTGACACACTGGTCAACAGGCTTCCTGTCCTCTTTTTTTTGCCAGAAGCTACAAAAATTGCTAATCTCTCCCAGTTCCAGCTTGAGGGGCTGCTGGCTGTCTCGTGCAGGCAGAACAGCCTCAATGCTTCCAGCTCTTGAGGTCACCAGATAAAGCCAGTGGCCAATACAGGTGATAAAAAAAGTTTCCAAAGCTGGGCTATTCTTGTGAGTTGATTTTTTTCACAGCACAGGAAAATCCTTCCTAATACAGGGAAGTTCCTGGCAAAATCAGAGTGGCTGGTAACAATTTGCTTCTTCCCTCTCTCAGACTCAAGTCCAAAGCCCACCAGTGGTGGTGGGAAGCCCCACTGACTTCACCAGGCTTTGGCATGAAGCCTTAGCACAGAGAGCTGATGGGGATGAAGTTTTGAAAGCATAGAGGTGGCTAACAGATCCCAGAACATGACAAAGCACTTGGAGCATCTGCATATAAATGCTCTTTGCTTGTTAATTGCTTCATCTGCTGCTTCTAAGTCTTTTTAACACACCCTCTAATTCTGTTATTACAAAAAAGAGTGCATGCAAATAACTGCCTGAAGTGAACTCAAGCAGAGAACAATCCACTAACCACTGTGCTTATATTCAAAAAAGTGTTAGAAACCCTCAATAAGAAATGGTGGTTTGAGGGGAAAACCCTCAGTATTCAGGCAACTGCTGCAAACACACAGCCCTGAGTTACACGGGCTGGAAGGCAGAATTCAAAATGCAAATCTTTGTATTAAAACAAACTGCTAATTAAGAGCAGGCTTCATTAAAAAGATTATCATCTTTAAAGACTCTACCAGATATGCACATTTCCAGCACAAACCAGGAAGATACGGAGAAATACTCACAGGCTGAGCCTGTTGGCTTCTTGTCCTTCCTGACCCTAAAATGGCCATTACACGTCTTGAATGTTTAGTCTGGAGACCTTGGGGTCTGCTTTCATGGGGAGCCATGAGAAAGGAGCAGCCGTGGCAGGGCCAAGTGACACTGTGCCCTGTCCCCTGCCTGGGCAAGGACCCCGGGAGCGGCTGCCAGCCGTGATCCTGCGCCGATTCCCAGGCCTCCCTCAGGCTCCGTGGGCTTTTTAGCAAAAACAACTCACTCAAAAAATACCAGAAGTGACCCTGTCCAAGGATTATCTGCAAAATCTCCCCCGCTCCTTGTATTTTTAATGAAATAAAAGTATTTGCAAGAGTAGAAATGTCAGGGTTTGGGCCAGATAAACAAGCTACAGAGACTCGGCGCTGAGTTTCGTGGATGCAGACTGGTATAAAACGAGGAAAAAAGTGCAGAAATCTTGTCAGATTTTAACTCTGGAGAAATAAACTCAAATGTTGATGTAAGAAAAAAGTATTTCTCAAGGCATTGCCTCATATAATTTCCATTATTTGCCTTCCTATTGCCACCTGTTATTTTGAGAACTGTTTAAATAAAAGAAACACAGAACCAGACCTATCATACATTATATTATTTCTCTAAATATGGCTCTAAAAATGGTATTTAAAAACATACAGTTAATTCAGTATAGAGAAACTTGATTTACTGAAATAACTTGACAGCCTGAACTCTGAGAGATTTTTCCAAACTTCAGAAATCACTCTGCTGTTGAACTTTGAGTTCAACACCTCCATACTCATGCCCAAAATCAGGTGGATATCTTTTGAAGACACATTAGGTTGCTCTTTAGAACTTCTCTTTCAAGACAATCAATCCAAAAGGAAAAAATGAAGATTTGCCACATTGTTCTGAGTTGTATTAACTGGAAAAAACCTGTTGGTATCAGCGACAATTGAGCAGAATGAATTATAGAGAGCAAAATTTGAATAACTGAATTCAGAACAACACTTGCAAACCTGATTGCAACTTAAATGCTAACTTTTGACAAGGGACAACCAGAGTTTCTTGAGGCATAAAGAGCCCATTGATGCAATATCAGTTTATTCACACAGATGCACCTATTCTGTATCCATAATGTAGTGATAAAACTGCTGCTCTTGTTTTCAGCACCCTGCAAGTTTTCACATCATGCTGAGAACAGAGAATGACCATTTTGCTCCTGAAACACATGTACAGGAATGAGAACATGCACATTTTTGTCTCCGTATCTGTTGGAGACTTCTGTTTCCAAGAAGAGAAAAGAAGTCTTTCTTCCTCATGCATATGATCAGCATTGAACACGCTAACAAAAATGAAGGCTGAATACAAATTCATTGTTAGAAGAACATTAGAAATTTGGTAAAGGCACAAGGAAATAAGTCATTGCATTCAACAGTTCTTTCTTCTCTCACCTCCAAAAAGAAAGTAAGTAGATTTCGACTGGCTTTTTTTAGATTAGCTAACAGTATTTTTCCTTGTATGGTAGAGATTTCTACTATTACTGCTATTGAGGACTTGGATCCCACAGCAAACCCCCAAGAATGAGTAATGGTCTCATTTTCCATCTGCAATACTGAGCAAGAGCCAAGGGCAACCCACTGACACTGGAGGATTTGGACCATGAGTTTCAGTTTTGACTCCTGCTCTTGTCAAAGGCCACTGTTGAAAGCCTCTAAACAGGACTTTATAAAAGCAGCTTTTCAAGGTTCCATAGAAATTCAAATGAACTTATTTCCTTTGTCATGGATTTCTGAGTCATCTTTTCCAAGGGAGGGGAGAGGAAATATAATCAATAAAGGGAATTATTCCTATTTTACAAGAGGGAGCAGATCTACACTAGTCATCCTTTATCTTGTCATCTTCCTGACCACAGTATTGTGAAAAGCCCACAAGCAGAAATGGCAACAAACATCAATGAAATACTGTGCTCTTTATATCATTAAGTTCTGCCATGAGGAGGAAGGGAACCCATGGCATCTTTCAACCCTGCCTTTGTTACTCACACCACGCCTTCTGGAAGGCACAGTACACAAAATGTTATGCAAAACCAAGCCATTCCTGGTATTAGCAAGAAGCCTTCATTACATGGCAGAAAACTTCTATTTCAGTGCGTCCTTGTTGACTGAGCTGACAAAATCTGAAAAAAACTGCCACAAGACCAGAGCTGTCCTATGGTGGGGGCATCAAACAGTCTTGCTCCCCTCTCCCACCAACTTCTTCACTGAGATACACCATAATTCCCAAGAAGAGAAAGCTGGAAGCATGGGGAGATGTGTGGAATTGAAGGAAGGTTGTACCTAGCCCTGTGTCCTACCAACATGTCAAAAGGTGGTCACACCAAAGGGTGAAGCCACAACCTCCAAAATATGTTGGCGCCTCTCTGCAACAGGTGGTGAAGCTGCTTGGCACTGAAACAGGGGTTATGGTCACAGCTTTTGAACTCTTCCCTTTAAGAAACATTTTATGGGAAATTGTGTTTATGGGAGCTGGCTATCATCACACCAGATCTTGGGAAAGCATAGTGTTCTCCAGTGAAAGCTTAAGCAAATACCTAGATACCCCAAACCCCCCTTTTTCCAGTAACTGAAAGGAAGACCCATTTGAATTTCTAGTCTGCACATTTCCTTCACTTTCCATCTAAAAGAAAGAGCATTAAATACAAGGCTATCAAGCAATATGAATCATCTTTAAAGCATTAAGTTTAATTAGACAAGGATAAGGAGGTTTAAACAAAGTCACTGAAATCTAATTCTCTGCATGAACTCCTATCATACAGCAGAAGAGTGAAACCAATAGAAGTGAAAAAGCAAGGGTTTAGCTGAGCTTATTTGTTACAGCCACTGCTCTTGAACAAAGTGGTTTTTATGGCCGTGAACCTCCGTGGGAGCAGAAGTCAAGGTCACGGTGACAATCCATCATTTTGGGGAAGAACCCTACTGTAACCTCACATCTGTGCACGGCAGAAATAAGAGGCAGCTGTGAGTAGCTACTCTGAGAATAAATCCTACTCAAAACCCGTGACATGTCTGTGCTGGGGTATGTTCTGGTAAGGCAGATGAGTCAAGGGAACTTTGCTGAGCATCAGCTCATCTCCTGCCTTCGGAACAGATGCCACCACCCCAATATGGACAGCCAGCTGTGGAGCCAGACTTCATTTACACATTGCAATAAATCCCTAAGTTTCTTAATAGTACACAAAACAGGTACTTGATGTTTCAATTCCAAGTAGATTTTTTTTGACGCAGAATAGTTGAGTTTGCTGACGCTGTAATAGATTTGGGAAAAGGAGATGGGAGAGGACATGGATGAGGACAGGAAACTCTGAGATACATGAGGCTTCAAGCTGTGCATTTCCCTCTGCAAGGACAGAAAAAGCAGCATCTAATTGCTATCTCAATTCAGTATCAGTCCAGATTTGTTTCAACAAGGGTGTTTCCTCCTGCATCAGCTCTGAGTATGGCTCTAATGTGAGGAAGAATTTAATGCAATTAGAGCAACCACCGAGGTTTCTGCCTACAGGAGTGCTTCTGCTTGGAGCACTTGATGGTCTCTTGACCTTGAAGATAAGGGGAGAACAAAACCCAAACAAACACCTCAAATCAAAGTCCACACATTTTTTGTGTTCTTCTCTGGGCAACCAAGTGGCATTGCTTCTTCCTTACTACATAACCAAGAGAATTCTCCAGAGAAGGTCTGGGTCTAGAGAGCCTTGTCAGAATCAAAACAGGCTCAGTGAAGACCTGGTGGGTCTGTACCATGCACGCACCCAGTACAGAGTGTGGTATAAGAGGTGACAGCAACAAAACCAGTGTGAGGAGCCAGGCAATCTCTAAGTCTGGTTTTAAAGAGGAAGTCTGAATAGGAATCATTTATTACCCCCATGATTATACAAGAAAATGATATCATCAGCGAGATGAAAGACTGTACAGAGAGACAGCAACATTCTTTACTTCCCAGCTGAAATCAGGACTCAACCTGGAAACAAAAGCTTCAGCTCCTCTGCGGTTGGGTAATTAAACACAGAAGGGGCTGAAGAGAAAAGGCTTTTTATTCACGATCATACAGACCTTAAAGGTGCATTCAAATGTCTTTCCTGAAGCTGAACTTTCATCCAGCTACCAGGATAAAATATTTGGCTCAAGTAGATAGAAGTCTGAACTTCCATCACCCACTGAAAAAACAGGACTTGTCCACATGGAAGTCAACACTCCTGTAGTACTTTGGGCTACTCCTACTCAGGGTCATACTAATTTTGGAAGTTTAGCATTTTTGTTTGCCCAGCAGCCTTGTCCATAGAAGAAAGGCCTGTGGAGATGAATTGTGACACTTCTGCCAGAATAAAGAGCTATCCCTACTCGCTGGTGAGGTACAGCTCTGACTGAGCCACGGGCAAAGACTCTTTGTAGTGCAACACACAAAGTATTACACAGTCCAGATGTAGCTCCTAACAATGACAACTAAATTCTCACTGGAGGGATAGTTTTGCATGGCATAATTCACTACAAGTGAAAACTATGCGAGCCAAGAGAAAGATATAATCTAATTATTTCTGGTTTCTCAGGGCTGAAGGTGAGAGGGAAATTTAAAAGCAAACAAAGCTGCATTGCTCAATATGGAATGCTGCAATATAAAGAAGTGAAAATAAAGGTCCTGCACAAAACATGTCAATTTTCGATAGATATGGCACTAACATATATTAATATTTCTGACAAGCCAAGAATGTCAAATTTCTAAGCACAATATGAATCACATTAGAATTAAGAACAGCTGAGCCTGCACAACAGATTATACAAGTATTTATGAAGCACAGGAAATACTCAAAGCCAGAAAGTTCAGCTGTATACCAATATAACTAATAGCTGTTATGCTCTATGTATCTGGTAAAAAGCCACTTTATTGACAAGATAACTACATATTAACAAACTACTGGATTAAATATTGAACATTGGGCAAAATATAGGGGACATTAAAAATGCCCTTTAAAATAAGGGGTCTGTTCTCATTAAAAGCTGTTCTTTTACCAAGACTGAAGGAAAATCAATGAATCATGAAAGCAATTCAAGTTGAGCAAAGCTCTTCTTTGCTCAAAATGGCAGATTTCAAAAATTCTTGCAAAACGTCTTGAGAAGAAAAACAATCAGTGTTGTACCCAAGCTCGGTAAGAAGAAAACACAAACCACAAGATTCAATTTGCAGCAAAGATGATCTGAAGATATCTATCAGATATGATTGAAACTGCCCCTAAATGGACACCTTTCAAAGAACTCCTATTTGGAATCATTAAAGTATTTTCTACTATTGGCTGAAAACAAACGATGAGACTCCTTAAAAAGCCCTTAATTAAATTTATAGGACACAAACAAATTAAAAGCAGAGTTACAGGATATAGTACTAATAATGCAGATATGTCACTGTAACATTTTTTGTGGCCTTAATCAGTTTGATTCATTAAAATAGTAACTGGTTGTGATGTGAAAGAACTTTGCTAAGTGTTAGAGTCTTAAAAAAACATATGATACATCAGTGATCTGGAATAAAACAGTGGAATTGAAGTCAATAAAAATGCAGGGTAAGATATTTTGGTTTTATGAAAAAAAGTATTAAGTCTTTATCCAAGAAAGCAAAGTCCTGAGCAGTATCACCAAAACTGGCATCACTTTAGATTTTTTCACTTAGAGACCTTTCTATTCACCTGCTAGGATGGTCTCCTTTAGAGCAAGGAATGTCTCATTCCCCATCCTCCTCAGTGAGCTGATGTGGAACACAAGTTGTGAAGAGGAAAGAAAGTCAGCACTGACATCAAAGACAAGAGCTGGAAGGAGGTGGGTGCCCACAGAATCACAGGCTGGTTTGGTTTGGGAGGGACCTGAAAGTTCATCTCATTCCAACCCCTGTCACGGGCAGGGACACCTTCCACTATGGCAGGCTGCTCCAAGCCATCCAGCCTGGCTTTGAACACCTCCATGGACGTGGCACCCAAACACAAACACACCAGAGCTCAAGGTAAGGTGCTCAGGGAACCGAAAGAGGCCTAGGTTAATTTTCCCAGGTAGATTACAGATAACTAAGGACAAAAAAAGCCCTGTGAGCTTCAGTCATTTGTTCACAAGAGCAAGAGGCATCAGGACTGGACTCCATCCAGCTGGGAACCTGCTCTGAACGACGTTTTGGGGTCAGCCTCGGAGATTGTGTAACAGTTTTGTTATTTTCTCTCTCTGTGGCACAATTTTAACAAACGTGTAATCACAGCACTAAAAGGTGGGAATGTGAGTACAAATCCCCATCCTTAATTGCTTTGGCTGGGTCAGAGTGGGAACTTTTAATTCAAGTCTTCCACTCATCAGGAGGGTGCCTGAACCATCAGGAAACACAGTGATTTTTTTCTGGCTCACTAACCATTAAATAACTCACACAAAGTTGAAAAGGAACAGACTCAAATACTCACACAGATTATTTTATATTAAGGACATTCAAACTTCTAAGCCCAACAACCCACATACCAAACATTTCTGTAAGATCAAAAGGCACATTTTCTGCTCTCTCCCTCACACAATCCCACACACATCTAAACTTCATCCTCTTACCAAACATCCTGGGCACTTTATTTTCAGACTGACTGCTCTCTAAAAATTATCTGGTTTTGCTTCCTAGCAGCTATATTAAAACCCATTATGAGATGAGCAACCTCTAGGAGAGCCAGGGGATGGATGTCAAGTTGAGCTGCTCAACACAGAGCAGCTTGGAAGTAATTTTCAGTAACCCACATCCTGCATTCAGGTACTCTGAGGTTTGAAAATCAAGCACTAGATGAAGCTGAATCTAAATTCCTATTATTCCATGCAAATGCTATAGTCAGGTAGGAACAGATCCCACTTGTATTGGCTTATAGCTGGACAGTAACTTTTTCCAGCATCAACTCAGGCTTTGACTTATCATTGACAAGGGCAGCTCTGACTGCTCCAGATTCATGGCATCCAGAGATGCTACTCAAACTCCCCACCCTGTATTTTAAACAGTGAATGCAGACTGCAAGCCATCACACACTCAGCAAAGAACCTGCTGTTATGCTAATGTATATAAAATTTAATCTCTAATGGCTTTAAAATTAATTAAGTCTTTAAAATAAATGAGTTCACATTTCATTGTAGATCTACTTCAACCTGCTGTATTAGAGAATAAGCAGACCTGTTAAGTTTCTTAAGATATGGAATGGAACATCAAACTGAAATATTTCACCAACTCAGGACTATCAAAGTTTAGCAACTTTTTATAGATATCAAAGTTTAAGCAACTCTAGCAAAACAGGCAATGCTTTAGGGAGAAAAAGAAAATTGTCTGCTGGTTGCTTATAAAGTTGGCTTAAACTACAGAATCCCTCCTAGTGCTGCTTCACAAAGTGTTTTGCAAATACCTTCCAAAAATACTCTCCTCATTAGGCCATAAACAAGGAGCAGGACTGCAAGCTGATCATTCAAAGCAATTATTTGCTCTTTCACACCAGATTAAATGTTGAGTAATCACCACCTTCAGCGGAGTTACAGTAGTCCAAGCCAGAAATGAGGACAGAATTTAGCAGAACACTTCCATTAACTTACAGTTACTTGTGAGAGAACAGGAGATTATCTATTTGGAGCCTATCAAGACTGTAAATAAACTCTATTTTGCAAGTCAGAATAGAAGAGTTATGGCCAATTTTGTGGTCTTTAAGAAAGAATAGATGGTTTTGCTGTAGATCACTTACTTACAGACCTAAATTTTCTCCTAAAATTATGTACTCTTGTATAACCTACTGCCTATAAGCTTCTTTTCATTCACATTTCTCACTCCTTTTAGGACTATTTAATGGATGCTGAGGGGTCTGTAAAAACACTGCAACAGATAAGTCAAAAGCGAGGGAAATACTGACCCTGTAGCACCCAGCACTCTCAAATCCACTTGTTTTAAGCCTTCACCAACTCCACCATATGAGAAACCTCTAGGTCTGGAGAAGGCTCAGAAATGCCTCCAGACTGTTTACAAGCACCTCTGGAGATGTGTCAAACATCCTTCTTGAAAACATGACAACATTCAGAACTTACCTGGGACCTCACAAACAGCAGCCAGCAGCATTAGAGATCCCAGATGTGGAGGAAACAGCTGGAGCTCTGACTTCTTCACTAGACAGCTGGAGATTTCCCAATAAAAGTCAGCACAGCTCTCGATCCCAGTTTTTTGCTGTTCCAGCTGCATGTTGTGGTTCCCTGGGGAATGCACTGGCCGAAGAACTCCTGGTAGCATGGTTTCATAAAGCAGTGTATATACCTGCTTTGTCTCTTATTGCCCTGGGATTAAATCACATGCTGAGCTTTACTTTGGCTAATAAGTCAAGGAGTAGAATCCTACAGCAGAGACTAAGTGTGCCAGTGATAAAGGAAAAAACAAACTTTAGCCTATTCCAATTTCTAAGAAGAAGATAAAACCTCTGAGGTGGTGGTAGCCCCAACCAAAACAGAGGGAAGAGACTTGAGCAAAGAGAATTTAAATTCTTCACTCCAGGCTTTGAGAAAAGACACAACAGAGCCTGTTCTTTGCTCTGATAATTTTTCCTTCAAAGCTTCTAATTTTTTGTTATTTACTATGGTAAAAATCCCCATGTTTTGCCATATAAAATAAGTACACTTCTCTATCACCCACTTCTACCAATGTATATAAAGATTGTATATTCTAAACACATCATTTGTCAACAGCTTGTAAATCAGGTTTTTCCAAGTAGTAACATTAGCCATTAATTGTTTTAAACTTCACAAGTGAACACTCAAACAGGAAATATGATACATAAACAGGAACAAAGTCTTTAGCACACCATTCAGGAAAGTGCAGCCAAAGCCTGGCCAGTCTGTTAGTAACTGTCAGCAGCAGCTCTAAACACAACTGCTGGTTGAACAGTGAATGTTCTCCCAGTGATGTTTGTGCAGTTTGCTACTGAGCAAAGGAAACAGCATTTTTTTCCCTACTACCCTTTAGCAGTAATGTCTTGAAATCTAGTTCCTTCCTCTCCAAATTTTTAGAGTCCAAAACTTTACTGCAACTTTCGGTTGTACATTTTGATCATGACTGAAACCAAACGTTTCAGTTTCTATCTGTGCGTCAAGAATATTCATACACATCCCCCTTATTCAACTTTTATTAGCAGTAATCAGACCCCAAAACACAGCCTCTATTTGGTCATTTTTGTATCTTAGTGCATGAGCTTGAGGAGGAAAGGTGAACCCATCAGAAAACCCTGAAGCAGCTGTGCTGGAATCTGAGCAGGGAAAGTCAACTACTCACAGCTTAGGACCAGTTTGTTCCCCCTTGCAAAGCCCAGCTCTAGAGCCACTTCTGTTTTAATGTGAGGGTGGGGAGGCCCTGGCACAGGGTGCCCAGAGAAGCTGTGGCTGCCCCAGCCCTGGAAATGTCCAAGGCCAGGTCGGACAGGGCTTGGAGCACCCTGGGATAGTGGAAGGTGTCCCTGCCCTTGGCATGGGGTGGGACTGGATGAGCTTTAAGGTCCCTTCTACCCCAAACTATTTTATGTGTTTTATGCTCATATTTACTGATAGAAAAATCACATTATAACTCATGAGACATCTGAACTCCCATTTGTGGGGGCATTTTGAGTCCCAAATGCATCACCAGAATCATGTACCCCAGAGAAGGGAACAGGAGTGGAAGAGACAGACAAACATTGAGAGAAAATGTGTAAAGTGGTATTATGTTATTAAAACATTACATTAGAAATAAACAGAACATAAACCAAAAATAGGTTTTAACCAGGTTTAAATTTTTCTTTTTCTTTTTTTTTCTTTTCTTTTTTTTTTTTTAAATTCAAATTGACCCAAAGCAAAAACTTACATTGCAAAGGAAGAACAAAATACATGATGGTATTGGTAACTCAGCATTTCATGGAAGCTGCACTTTTGGGCTGGCTTTTTCCTCCAAACCAGCCCATCCTGGTAAAGATGCCACATCTTTTCTTTTGCCTCTGGGTATTTATCTGAAGAGTTTGTCCAGATGTGTTCTCCTATGACTGCCAACCAGAGCCAGAAAACTGAATTTTCCACGCTATTCCAAGGAAGCGAGAGTTATTCCAAGCATGAGTGATAGTGAATTTAAAAAAAAAAAAAAAAAAAA